>CM077215.1:21839865-21952365 GCA_039654625.1 Rhinogobio ventralis | reverse complement strand
TACGAGTTGGCAAGTTTGTGACGTGTAAAGACCACAGTTTCTTACTTACAGTGCTGTTCTTACAGTCTCACTGCAGAAGTGAACAAAACAGGGTGAAAAAATTCAAGAGTTGGTACCTTTGAAGCCTGAAAGCTGCTTCTGTAAACTCAGGACAGGACGCAGTGGGTAAAGCACCAGTTTTTCCAAACTAGGTCATGGATGACTGCAAAATGCACAGTCCACGCTCTCTTCACGATCAGTACTGGTAAAAGACAATCATAAAAGTGTAACCTCTTCTGAAAGGTGGACATGGAAAATGTGCCTATTACCCGGATCCTTCAGCAGGTCGAGCTGAACTGTGAAGGTTACTTTGGGCTTGTTAAATGTCGTTATAGATTAGCCCTGCTCACACCAGGAAGTGTGTATATCCCTCCGCTCCAGTGACGATAACATCCATCCAGATTCTCATGGCTTCTGGAGAAGGAGCCACCATGTAATAAACCCGGTCATGCGTCTTCACACTAAACGTCAGGGAGGGGTTTGGGCTCTAATGTAATATAAGAGCGTGGATTAAACAAGATTATTGGGAGGAAAAAAAGTATCAATTGTAACAACAAGCACCATTTTTGCTGCTCACCTTGTGTGCGTTCTTTAGGTGGTCATAATACACTTCCTCAATGGCTTGGAAGTAGATAACACCCTTCATTTTGGTCTCATGTTTATCTGGAGAAAAATAAAACCATTTATCTTTTTTGAAGAAAGCATGTGGCTTAACCTTTGTTATTTTTATTTTACAGTATAATAATACAATTTAAATGTTAAGCCAAATATTCTATGCCTATTTATAAGTATACAAGTAAAACTGTGTAAAATAAAAAAGGTGGACAACAGATCTTTTTATGATAAATCTAGAATGATTTGCAGGTCAGTGCTGAACATAGCCATTGTCTCCTATGACGCCTGTGAAGGGTACAGCTCAGTGTTGCCCCCTTGTGGTCTATTCTAGTTTCATGGCAAATTTATTTTGCATCACTTATTAATAAGGTCATCTTTAGTTAATAGTTTAAGTTTACATTTCACTGTCATGCATGGAAAAAAATTTCAACATGGAATTAAATAAATATTTTGGATTCAATATATCTGTGGCTTGTTCATAATTACTACTGAAAAATTGTTTAAAAAGGCTGATAATTACAGTGTTTTAATGGATGATTATTTACAGCTCAACAAAGACTTTTTGTCTGGAAAAATAAAGTTCACTACCCAAAAAAATGCCTAAAATTTTCCAGAACTTTTGCCTGCAAGGTCTCTATTAGAAATGCATTACTATAAGCACATTTTAAAACTGTTTATATAAAATGAGTGACAAATAAACATTTAATATTCCGTGGTAATTCACAGTAGGCCACAGACACTGTTGATAAAGCTTGATAAGTCCAACTAAAAAGTCAGTGTAATTACCTGCATAATATGCCAGTGTCCTTCGATTGCGGTCAAAGACAAACCAGCGCTTCTTCCATGTTTTGATTTTTCCACCCATTTTGACCAAGAACCCCCTGCAGGTCTTCTCTGTGATGGCTAGGTGAAAACAAGTTTCAGGATGGTGACCCGCTGCTTCGATGTGACCTCTCAGGTCAAAGTCATCCTTCCTCACTGGGAGATAGCGTGTCAACGGACGAGACTAGACACAAATGGCAAAAATTAAACAAGGTCTTTAAAGTGTGTCTGTGCAAACATATGCATGCACATTTGTAAAGAGTGAGAGAGGGAGTCTAATAATTAGCCATATTTTTTTATTAGAATGTTACTGCGCAAACTCTCTCAGATTTGATCAGAGGCAGAGATGCACTCATTTATCGGCCACCCATATTTATAGGTTGATTATTATCAAATTAAAACCATCGTCAATAAGCTTTTTAATGTGTGATTATTGTTACGTTACTGCTTTTATTATACTGCTTTTGTTATTTTTATCTCTTGCAAAACGTTTTAAGTACCCTGAAAAGCACTCTATAAATAAAATGTATACTAATAATAATAATAATAATAATAACAATCATAATTTTTATTATTATTATAATAAAGGTACATTTATTCCGTTGTATAGGATCTACAGCATTTTCTATTCATAATATAATAAATAAATATGGACAACATAAATAATAGGACAAAAATAACAATTATGATGCAAAATACAGGCTTTGTCAGAGAAAAAATATTTTTGGATAATAAATTCTAAAATCACTTGACAGTGATGACATGGCAAAAAGTTAATTTTGGATTCTGGCTGCATCTTATGTTATAGATTAAAAAAAAACCAAAAAAACAAAAAACAAAGGGATAGTTCAACCAAAAATGAAAATTGCCCCATGATTTACTCACCCTCAAGTCATCCCAGGTGTATATGGCATTCTTCTTTCAGATGAATACAATCAGAGTTATATTAAAATATGTCCTGGCTCTTCCAAGCTTTATTATGGCAGTGAATGGGTGTTGATATTTTGAAGCCAAAAAAAGTGCAGCCATCCATCATAAACGTACTACGCACGGCTCCAGGGGGTTAATAAAGGCCTTCTGAAGCGAAGTGGAGCGATGCGTTTGTGTAAGAAAAATATCCATATCTAAAACTTTCTATACTAAAATAACTAGCTTCCGGCAGAAATCCTACGCAAGTCGCCTCACGCCAAACCCCTGACGTGATGTATGATGTCGGATGTAGGAGTAGCGGAAGCTTTGCCGCCTCTCGCGGTTCAAACTAATAGGGCTAGGCAACAAACTCAAGCTACTCCGACATTTCATTTTAAAAATTCTCATTTTAGACTTGTAATTTGTGACCAGTGATCAGTGCCTAGTTTTTCTCTATTCTCTGCGCCTCCGCGTTCGTCAATACATCAGGTGTCAGGTCAGGGGTTACTCTTTCGCCGTAAATCGATGCATAAACGTCTGTTGGAAGCTAGTTATTTTAGTTTATAAAGTTTAAAATATGGATATTTCTTCCACTGCATTCATTCACTGCCATTATAAAGTTTAGAAGAGCCAGGACATTTAATATATCTCCGATTGTATTCGTCTGAAAGAAGAATGTCATATACACCTAGGATGACTTGAGGGTGAGTAAATCATGAGGTAATTTAAATTTTTTGGTGAACTACTTTAAAAAAAACTTAGTTGCTTAAAAAAGCAAAAAAAGATTTTTTGTAAAGAAAAACCTGCTTATGTTATAAAAGACAAACATGTTTTAGAAAATGTATGATGCATCATTTATGATTGTAATTATCAAAATTGATAAGTATCAAGTACAAATATTACTAATGAAAATTATTATATTAGAATATTTATTTGTATCTATTCTTGTTTATCCATTGTGTGTGCTTATAATAGTTTATTTTCTAAATCAGTGCATCCATAATCAGTGTTGAATTGCATTAAATGCTGTAAAATGAATCTTCCTCTTTTCCATGTCTACTTGTCTTTATGTCTCTTTACTGGAGATGCACCTCTCTCTCCACTAGTTTCTGTCGGCGATTTGTCTCTTCCTGCAGTCTCCTCTCCAATTCCTCCCTCCTTCTCCTCTCGTCTTCAAGAGCCTGTCTACGAAACTCCATCTCCCTCTCCTGCAGAGGGTAAAAAAGAAAACACGTTCTATCTTCATGCATCTGTATATTGATTTTTTTTATAAGCATGCAGATTCAGAGAAAAGAAAGTTTATGAAGAAACTGATGTACCCTGTGCTCCAGCAGTCTGTTCTTCTCAGCTTGAGCTTCTCTTAGCATGCGTTCCATCTCCTCTATCTTCGCCATGTTAGTTGTGCTGGCACTGTACAGACCACACACACACACACTTTTTGTTAGACAGTGTGTTTTAAACTGATGATTTTCAGGTCTTAAGATTTTTCTAGTAAAAATCTAGTATAAAAATAATGTATTGTCCAATAAAATCAGAGGTTTAAAACCCTCAACCTCATTTTGCAATGTGTTCCAGAGCCTCTTAAGGCTCAGCTACTTGGAACGACCTTGGAATGCAATAAAAATTCCTCAGGCAGGATGTGTGTATATCTAGGCTACTTAAAGGCAGATTTCTGTCCATACAGCATCCTTATAAACAGTAATAAATACATTATATGTAAAAACTCTCAAAAAGCACAAAATACAGATACACACACTTCTTTGACACAATGTTAATGCCAACAATATAATAGTTACTTTAAAAGCTGTATTTAAAGTAGATGTTACTATGTACCAGGCTTTAAAGATGCAGTAAGCGATTTTGTGAAACGCTGTTGAAAATTTAAATCAACACCCAAACAAACAACTTTGTGAACATTTTCTGGATGTCTGTTCTGTGAGTGGGTTGAAAAAAATAATGTATAATATTGTGTAAAATATTGTGTTTGCACATAGTCATAGGCTGTGTAAATAGGAGAGAAAAAAACAACAAAGTGGATCGGACCAATCACTACAGCACTCTTGAGGCCAATCAGCAATAGGGGGTGTATATGCTGGGGGAGAGAGTGAGCAAGCTGGACATTTTTAGGAAGACTGAAATAGAGAGATGGATGAGATGTTACCAAAGAGGAAAAGGTCAGAGGAATATAATTGGAAAAAGAAGGGTTATAAGCAGGTAAGAGCTAGGACCCACGTTAATATTGAAAAAGCTTTCCAGCGCTGGAGAGACGTTAGAGAGCGGAAAGGCGTTAAAACGGACACCTAGGTTGCTTTGTTTCTTAGCCTCCAAAAAAGGCATATCTTAGGTTACCAGCAAATATCTGTAACATCTAAATGCTAAAATACTGAATGCAAAAAATATGGTTTGAATGGTCAGAAAAGACATATCCTGATCTTTATCAAAGTCTTGGTCTCACCTTGAGATGTTGTCTGGTGAACAGGCAGAAATGCTGGTCTCCAGGCTTTCTGTACTGTCCACGCTCATTGTGTCAAAGTTGTGTCCGTTATCCAAGTAGAGGAATGGCTCCAGGAAGACGTTTGTTTCAGAAACCGTTCTATTAGACATCTCACTCATTCTCTGCCTCTCGTCATTCAGATACATTTGACCTGCTGCAAGACCAAAGAAGAATATAATTTAATAATAAAAAAAAAAATTTAAATAAAAAAATGTACTTCTCTCGAGATTTACGCACTTTTAAGACTTTTCAAATATATTTGAAATATTTCATTATATTATTCAAATCACTAGTTTTAAGTTTGTTTCTTCATAGTCCTAGCATGTACAGCAAGCAAAAAGTACAACAAGCAAACAAAGACACAATGTCTGGAACAACTGCCACACTTGGTTTGAAACCACAACCTGAACATTTCTGGGATTGTGGCTTAGCAAGTTGCACCAGGAGGAGAGCTGTCGAGGAGAGCTTTCAGTGTGAAAACGAGCACACCAAAGCATTAGTTAGGATATTAACCAATTAGCAATCTAAGATAACTTGGTCACTAACATAAATTATGTTTATTGCTACTTGATTGGCATGCTAAGATAACTAGCATAAGACAACAAACACAGGCAAGGTCAACTTCAGAGAGGTATTTTTTTCGGGAATGGTAGTGAATATCAAAAAAACCGTTCAGTCATTTCTGTGTTGCTCGACCCAAAGATCATCTGAGACGATTTTGGACACAATTGGGCAAAATTTGTAGAAGGAATAGCAAAAAAACCTGTTTGTCATTTGCTTCAATATGGTGGACAGTCACATTGTTGGAAAATGACAAATGAGATATTGTCAGAATTGGCATAAACCAAGGAACATGATACAAAGCAAAACTAATTTTGAACAATGTTTCCAAAAGTTGTAAGTGTTTTTGCAACAACAAACACTCAGAACACTAGGTGGCGCTTCTCAGGTACCTTCAGGACATGCTGTCAACCAAATTTTGGGCTGATTTGTCAAATGTTTTAAAATATATTGCAATTTATAACAAATTTCAAAATGGGTTTAAACCTGATGGGTTGTCCGATCCAGGCAAAATTGGTATCCATGGATTTCGGCATTACACAAGGAATCTTGTCAAAATGATTTGACAAACTGTTCAAAAGTTATTAGCTAAAATAGCTAATAGATCTCATGACCTGTATGTGGAATACTGTACTTTTCAAAACGGCCACTACTGTAATAGGTGGAGTCTTAATGTAAGCTGTTGAATGTGATCAGCATGAAGAGAGGAATCAGGTGAACTACATTTTTCTAGAACAAAGGGTTCAAAAGTTATAACCTTTGGAAAAGTTCATTTTTTAACTGGTGGTGGCGCTATAGAGTTGGTCCTGGAGACTCCAAAATTGGTCAAATTACTTTTCATTACCATCACTAAAAGTGTGCACATTTTCATCATTATCCCATGTTCTGTTCATAGGGCTGCCATAGACTCCCTTTCAGGAAGAAGTATCATAGTAAGAAAATGCCACAACCAAAAACAAAATGCCACAACCAAAAAAAAACATATCTCTGGAACACTAGGTGGAGCTGTATTCGAACTTCTCAGGTACCTTCAGGACATGCTATCAATGATCCCTACCAAATTTTGTGAAGCTATGCAAAATCGTTTAAAAGATATTTGAATTTATGATACAATTCAAAATGGCGGACACGTAATTCCATTCAATCTTGGCAAAATCGGTATCCTCAGATTCGGCATGACACCAAGGAATCCATAGACACCAAGTTTATGATTTTCTGACAAATTGTTCAAAAGTTATTAGCAAAAATAGCAATTTTTCAGATCTCATGACTTGTAGGTGGCGCTGTTCCCAAATTTGGCATGGGCCCTCAGATCATGGTTCCGATGAAGCGTACTAATTTTCGTTTCAATTCATCAAAGTTTGGTACAGATACAGTCCTGAACCAATTTTGGGTAGACCTTGTTAAGTTTGCAACATCATAACTTTTGAACAATGAATAAAAAAAATCTCTGTGCAGCTTAGTCCAAATATCATCTGTTCAGATTTTAGACAAAATTTGAAGGAGTAGCTAAAAAAAACTGAATACTGTACTTTTTCAAAATTTCAGAATTGTATATATTATTTATGTGCATGTTTAACTAGAAATACAAATACTTAGATTTCAAAAATATGATTTTTAATACCCTTAAAACTTGTATGATTGTAGACCTGTAGAAATATCAGTGTCATAATATGAATCAGTGTGTTACCCTTGAGCAGGCGGCGAGTGTCCAGGTCACGGGAGGTGACAGACAGGGTGCGGGGGAGTACACTACCACAGCTAGAGCTTTGAGACAGGGGCATATGGGGCTACAGAATTAAGAATACGGAGTAAAAGAGACAGTTTAAAACTCCCTTCGACATAAAACCATAAACACTGAAATTTTAAATGTAAATTACACTTTTAAGATTGTATCAAATACTTTTCCAATGTGCCGTATCTTTTGTCTGACCTTGGGCGACAGACTGCGATTAAGGGCAGAGTTTAAGGTTCCAGAGCTTTGCCTCTCTCTTTTACGGGACATTCCACGGTCACTCAGCAGAACACCGCCCTCTTTACTGCAATTACTCCGCCTCCTCTCCTCCAGAGAGCGGAAGTGCTGGAATATTCAAACAGAAATATAAAATAGTCTTTCAATATTGAAAAAAACTTTTTTTGTCATTCCTGAGCTTGGGTTCTTCTTTACACACAGAATAGTTTTTTGATACCTCCTTCATGGACACAGGGTTAAGAGGAAATGCCTGACCACCTGTCAGCTCAGAGTACTTCCTCTCCAGAGATGAAAGGTTTTCCCGTTCCTGAAGAGGAATTAGAGGGCATTCAGAAATGTGTACACATGTATGAATATCCTTGCATTAGATAACAAAATATTAAACCAAGTGTCACATATTGTAAAGAAAGATAGCACAAGCAAAATTTTCAATAAAACATTTAAAGTTTGCTCAATTTCAAATGATAAAACTATACATGTGTAGGTCAAAAACAAATCTTGGCATCTTGTAGTTGGTGGAACATGTCTATAATGAGATCATAAAGGGGTCATGAACTGTTTTTTTTTTATATTATATATATATATATATATATATATATATATATATATATATATATATATATATATATATATATACACACTGTTGTCTGAGGTCAACTTATGACGTTTGCGTGGTTTTTACATTCAAAAACATAATGAATAAGTAATGGGCTATTTTCTATCCTGGTTTTGAGCCTAGCTCTTGAAACGCTCGGTTTTTATGGGCGTGTCACTTTAAAGACTTGGAAGTAAATGCCCACTACTATGATTGGATAACAGTTTTGCAAATTATAATGAGCTTTGGCTCCCTTACACGTGAGGAATTGTTTTGAAAACTTCCAATGTGGAGAAATGGCAACCAGAATGATTCTGATACAGGGCTCGCGAAATGTCTTTATCAAACAAACAGTGTTGGGCAAGCTACTCTGAAACTGTAGCTTTACAAGCTACAAGCTACTTGTAAGTTAAAGTAGTTAAGTTACATTCAAGCTACCCATTTGAAAAAGTAGTTAGCTACACTACAAGTTACTATCAAAAAGTAGCTAGCTACATTGAAACTACTTTTCTTTTTCTTTTTACAATGACATTGTTACAAATAACTGAATAATTGTTAATGAAGAATGTTATAATATTTGGGGTTTCAAGCAACATAATGCAATGTAATTATGATTTCAAAGAGTATAGGGTAAATTCAGGTTGATTGGGACACTTTTTTCCCAGTCATTTCAATGGCAAAAACTGTCAGAATCATTTGATTTGTAAACTCTCCGATACACACAATACTCAAATGTAGTGACTGTCAAAGTGCAAAATGGCTACACATTTAACATCAGTGCAAGATGTATGCAACTTATATTAAATACTCAGGAGTCAGGTTAAACTCACAGAACATGCAGTGATGGAGCGCGCAGCATTTTGAACGGAAACGCTCTGAGTAGTCATGAGTTGCTCGCGTGAACAGTGCGCATTGCTTGACTATTTCTTTTCGTTTCGAATTGTTTCATTTAAAAGGACATTTCAAGCTTTCTATATACATATTTCACATGTCTGTGTGGCAAGTGGCCTGCTGAGTTTTGGTTTATTTATGAGACGTGCTCCAGTTCATGTGCAACGCAAGCGATCACTCCGGCGCCTCCATGTCACGATTATTGTCTGCTATAGTCTATTTGCTTCTTATTTATTAAATTTAGGCAATTGGCTGATGAAACATTAAATTAAAATTAAGATACAATTTATACAAAATGAAATTCACTTTAAAGAAAGGCTTTCTACAGTTAGCTACTGGAAAAGCTACACTGTTTTAAAAGTAACTGAGCTACTGACAAGCTACTGAAAAATGTAGTTAAGCTAGTAGCGTCGCTACTTGTAGCTCGCTACTGCAAACAAACACAATGATTTAGCTCTCCTCCACCCACAATTAATTGGAATGTTATTTTTTATTATTTGGCTGGCCCGATCGGTGGACATAACTGCAACCCGCATCTCACACACACACACACACCTGCAAAACTTCACTGCAGACAAATCAGCATGTTCAAAACTTCCGTGATTGTATTTTTCTTTCAAATTACCAGTCAAGAGAGCACATCAAGAAAGGTTTATTATTTCACTATTTAAGATGAGCCCTGGCCCATACATGTTCTAGTCTGATCCCGAATCGCAGGACAATGAACCAACAACACCTCAAATACAAAGGATACTCCAGCCTGTGACAGCATGGAAGTTGTGTTTAGTTAGACACATACACATAATCAATATCAAACTATCTGTAACAATGCAATGCTATCACATATAAAAAAATTTTTTTACTCACATAAGTGATTCCTGTCAGATCCAGAAGCCACAGAATCAGTTTTTTTTTTAAATCTCATCCTGTCTGCAAATCCAGTCTCTTGTTTACATACGAATCCACATTGAAATGAAGCGAACAAATGCAATGTCTTCACCCACGTGAGCTGGAACTTCATTAAAAATCAAGTTCAACCATGCATTGCTAATATTGGAATCTGAAGGATGTTTGAAACATGCTATAAGCTTTATTGCTTGGAAGTTCGATCCGGTTTAGCTCCACATAGGCCTATGTTATTATCTAACATGTCATTACATGCACGAGTTGGTGGGCAGGGCTACAGAATTAGGCGTTGGTCTTCTTCGGTTAAGGCAGCGTTTTTACTGAACTCTGACGTCACAGGTAAGCACATTTTCAGATCGACAGTTCCCATTCAGTCAGTCACTCTCGACGCCACATCGGAGTACCGACGAATAGGAATCTCGCTCGCGAGAGCCAATCTACTTCGAGTGTAACTAAATGAGCCAATGCACATTGGCATGCAATGATTGCACCAGGTGCTCATGCCACGCAGAGCTGGTATAAATGAGACACAGGTGATTGCATCAAACCAACATTTTGCTTCGGAGCCGAGTGGTAGATGGTTTGTCCAGATATCACTCTCTTCTACGCAGTGAAACTGACTGAAGCCTGCCTTCTAGGAGCGATCTCTTCAGTCGGTGTTGATGTGACGGCACAGCAGCGGGTCGTGTGGTCTTTGATCATCTTTCTCTTGTTAAGAGCAAATACAAGGGCTGTTCTCACAGCTGGTTCGGTGCGCTAGGTGGAGAGCGCTGAAAAGCCGTTCCTACGGCTGGTAAGAGAGCACCTTCGTGAGAGAGAGAGCGTGCACGTCAGGCTGCACTATTACCTGACTGTGTCGCCGCGACCCCTCCCCCTGCGTGCTTTAGCACCAAGGAGAGCATCCTCCTAAAAGAGCTTACACAGATAGAGCTTCCGTCTTTTCCAAGATGACATTCTATCTGTGTGTTTCTGAATGCGGTGGTTACCTGTCACCGAGGGATGGTCACCAGCGCTGTATCTCGTGTTTGGGCGTTCAGCACGCTGAGGCAGTGTTCTCACTGCGGGAACATGACCATCTCGGAGTTGTGGTCGAGACTCCATCTCGCAAGGGGTAGAGTCCCCGTTCCTCTGCCTCGATCTAACCCTCCACAGAGGGTTACTTCAGGCAGTATTTAGGGCGAGTTGAGGGTTACGGTGAGCGCGCTTCCCCCAGGGAACCAACCCCCGGGAAACCCTCATCACTCTCGCACTCCGCAGCCAGTAGAGCTGCCATTGGAACGCGGTGGGCCGCCCACGAGGTGTGTACCATCTGTATCCTTCGGGGCTCCTCTCGATGATCAGATGTCCATTGCTGCATCGGAGGGAAGGTCATAACCTTCTGGAGATGACATGTCGGCGCAGGGGGCTCCTTCGGGAAGATCCGCTTTGCCCGATACCGATCTGGAGATGATGGCCATGCTTTCCTGGGCCGCTGAGAGAGTCGGGCTCGTGTGGAACCCTCCACCATGTCTTGAACCCTCGAGGCTTTCTTTCTTCCCGGAGGTGCACGAGGAGCTCACAAGGTCATGGACGGCACCTTTTACTGCCCGAAACCGGCCTAGTGGATCCTCCTCCCTCACCACCCTCGATGGCGGACCTGCAAAGGGTGCACGCAGGTTCATCCCGTGGAACGCACTTCGTGCGCCGAAGGTTACGGCACGGGCAGTGGGTTGTGTGATGTCCACGATGGTGGTCCAGGAACGCCATCTCTGGCTGACATGACGGAAACCGACAAGATCAGGTTCCTTAATTCCCCCGTGTCCCAGACCGGCCTCTTCTGCGATGCGGTCCAGAAATTCGCCCAGAAGTTCACGGCCACGCAGAAGCAGACTGAGGCGATCAGTCACATCCTGCCACTGCGGACAGCTGCTGTCTCCACCCCGCCGCCGGCAGCGCCTCAGCCTGCTCGTCGCCAAATCCAGGCCTCTGCCAAGAGGGGTGGCAAGGGCAAGCGGCCCTGAGACGGGTGACTCGGAGATGGGGAGGACTGCTCTTCAGGAGATGGTGACCGCACCGCTCCATCCCCTGGAGGAGGGCCAGGCGGAGAATCTTGTGTTCCGTTTTGTTTTCAATAAAAAAAAATTCAATAAAAGAGCAGTTTCCTCTATCTCCGGTCAAACGCCGGACCACACTCACCCCCCCCCCTCGCCAGCGGGCAGAGGGCATTCCACCTTGCTGCCCCATGGTGGGTACGCCGGTGGTCCCTTTGGTCCCACTTGCACGATCTCTGTGAGCCTGGCTAGCGCTCCCCAGTCCATCTCGCTGGATCATTCGGACCATCAGGCTCGGCTATGCGATTCAGTTCGCCCGGCGCCCCCCCCCCCAGGTTCAAGGGCGTCCGCTTCACTTCGGTGAACGCCGCAGATGCCCATGTCCTGCATGCAGAGATCGCAGTCCTACTGTCGAAGGACGTGATAGAGCTGGTCCCTCCAGCCGATATGAAGACAGGCTTCTACAGAAAACCGGTGGGTTACGCCCATTGTTGGACCCCAACAGTTTCTGTCCCAAACAGAAATAAGATTATTTTTCTTACCCCACTGGCAGATAATTCTAACACTTCATTATAAAAACACTTCATTTAGATTTCCCCCCCCCCAGAAAATTACTTATCTAGTAAATTAATCTTGATTTAAGAATTTTTTGATATTTGGACTGGAAACAAGAAAAATACTAAATAAGAAGAGCATTTTTTGCAGTGTAGTCAAATCTTTTGATCATTTAAAATATAATAGGCCTTTGTAAAGTGCCTTTGTTGACTACATTCTAAATAAACTACAACAAAATATATTTCCTTTGTCCTGTTGCTTATCTCCCTCACAGTCACATACCTGAGGCTCATTCATTATGCAGCTCATTATGCGGGTCTTTTGTTCTCTTAGGTGTGATTCACAGCATTATTCATGGTCATTCACACCCCTTCACATACGGCCTTTGTAAAGAAAAAGTGTCTTACAAAATGTAAATCAATATATTGTGTTATGGGAATAAGTAGGCACAATGATTCTCACATCAGTTTGAAGCAAAAACTCTAGGCAACAACACCCATTAGTCAAAAGTCTTGTGGACACATATCTATTGTGTGTTTTGAGCCTTAATTAAAAACATTTTTTTCGTTTTTTTAAAAACCACGCATAAACATTATTCTCTCAAAAATACAAGAATGTATATACATTTTGCTCACATATTATGGTAGCCCAGTTTGTGCTGAATACAGTGTAATTACACTTTGCCATTACTGTGTTTATAAGCAACTGAAAAAAGCACAAATGTCAGAGCATGTCAAAACTTCTAAAGAGCCCAAAAACAGCTCAGACTCCAGAGGGTTAAACAATGACCAACAGAGAACAACTGCAGCATTTGGGGTTTTTGGGTGAACTCTCTCTTTAAATTAACTTTTAAGATATTTAATGTTACTTTACGTGCATCAACTTTAAAATAATGAACTCATTGCACTTTATATCAATGGCAGAACAATCAACAAATCATAACACAATTAACACTGTTGCAGAACACATCCTTGTAATTAGGCCACATTTTATAGTCTCACATTTTTACAGTAACTCGTTTGATGAGCTAACATGAACTAATGAGATGGGTGTGCCTCTCTCTCAGAGCAAATTTGGTTTATTCTTGGAGTGTTGGATGACAAAACGAGCCATGTTCTTAGTTTTCATTGCAGCCAAAGTTGAGAATGATGATTCGCATAGGTAAGTGGCAGGAAAGGGGAGCAATATTTCCATGGCATTGGCAGTAAGTTCATTTGAATAAGAAGCAATATTGAGTCTATAAAACATGTCAAAACTCCATGAAGCACAACAAGCATATCGGTGAGAACACTCGTGTAGGGCCTACATTAAACCTTTAAATAAAAGGGTTATTGAGCCGTTTACACTGTCATATACAATAAAAGAGCCTGCACAGAGACAGGAAATAAAAATAAACGCAAAAAACCTGCCTACCTAACCAGAGCATGTGAGCGAAGCGGAGCAGAGCTCCACTCATGGACCACTTACCGGTAAAACAATGTATGCTTAAATCCCGCTCCTACATGAAATTTCTCTGCTACTGTAGACTACTAAAGGGTACTTGTTGTAGCCATTAAAACATATATTTAGTTTCATATGTTTAAATATTATGTTTTTTTGTTTTTTTTCATCTACGTGGATTATGAAAAGTGAACAGGACACACCATAAGATGCGCAATATGTCAGAAGACATGGGGGACAGAAATGATTTTGACCACTTCATTAAAGTTTTGTTTTGTAGAAATTTCTTTAAAGTGAATCTCGTTTTGTATAAATTGTATCTTAATTTTAATACATTTTGTATTAACCAATTGCCTGGATTTAATAAATAATAAGCAAATCTAGCAGACAATGACATGGTGGCACCGGCGCTGCGTGAACAACGGCTTAAATAAACAACTACTAGAAAAAAACTTTAGTCGGGGGCAGCCCTAGCTACTTATTTCAGATAGGCCTATATTCGAACCAGCATGTCACAAAGGGCATTCTGGGTTGAGTGCGCGGTGCTGAGCTGAATGAGCTTTAAAAATGAACAGAATCTTCAGAAAGGCGCTCTCCATTCTGGAGGAAATATTACCATTCTTTCTATGCACACCGCAACGGTCAGAATATGACCTCATGTTTGTTTTAAAAACATAGTTCAACATATAAATAATACTTTTAAATAGGCCACTTAAAGTGTTTATTACAAATAAATTACTAAATGCTAAAAATGAATAAATGGAAATTAACAAAAATTTGCATTGCATTTGCAATCCTGTGAAACCAGGGGGTGCTGCAGTGGCAGAAATGGGCTTCCATTGTCTTAAATAATATTCATTTAAAAATATAGGCACAGCTGAAAAATATACTGCACATACAAATTTAGTCAATCAAATTAAAATTAATATCAGCAGTATGGATTATGCTATTTTATGAAATGTCATATTATAGGCTACCAATGTATAAAAATCTTGAATTGATTGTCTCAGGTGGGAGCAAAGGTAAACAAAAATAAAAAAAACTGACGGATAAAAAAAAAAGAACAGAAAAAAATGTAAACCTAGCCTCTTAACTTTGATTTTACAACTAGGCTACTGTACATCCATGGATTCACTCTTCTCTTTGGATATGCGCGCATGTTTGTGGGGGGTGATGGGGGGCATATAATACCATTTATAACCACCACGAGGAGCTGTGCAAGCGCAAGCAGCGAAATTTTTTGTAGGCTAAATGAGCAGTGCTTGCATGCTCTTCGCCCCTACCAAAAACTCCTGCGATTTGCTGCTTTAGCTACGTGTGTCTCTCGTTGAAAATGAGCCAGACACTTGCGCTTTCCGCATCCCTTGTGAAACTGCCTTTATATCAAAGTGCTGCCGGCCCAATTTATGACCAGACCATCAAGAATTTTCCCAATGGCCACTCCCTGTCTGACTGGATTCTGCGATTCCGTTCATAGGGCTCTAAAATTATTGGGTCAGGGCTGTTTTGGCAGCAAAAGGGGACCAACACAATATTAGGAAGGTGGTCATAATGTTATGCCTGATCTGTGTATATACCCTTTGAAGCATATAAATGAGGTTGCTCTTCTCTTTCAAGAAGTTCTCCTTTTCCCGCTGTGCCTGCTGGATAATCTGGGTCGACTGCTTCTTCAGGGTAAGTAGCCTCTCCTATAATGCAAACAGTTTATATGTACAGAATGAAAAATATGATTATAAAAAGCTCTTTGTCCACACACAAACACTCCAAGGTTAAAATCATCTACACACCTTGCGAGTGACAACAGATCTCTGATATTCTGCGATCTCTCTGAGGAGTTTCTGCGTCTGCGTCTCCTCTTCATCTTGACGGCTCTCTTTTTCCAGCTGCTGAAACTCCAAATCTTCAAAACGCTTTGTTTCCGCTTCCAAAGCTTCAGTGTCCTACCAAAAAAAGCCAACAACACTTAGCATGTGGCAATAGATTGCATTTTTACATGGTGTAACTCCAAACTAAACTAACTGAACAATCAGCAATAATTCACAGGATTGTGCTAAACAGGCAAGTGACTAAAGGTCAAACTCTCAGGAAATGTGGGTATGTTAAAACACACAGAGAAGAAAGGCCTACCAACAAGAACAAATGGCATTTCCAGAGCTGTTGCAGAGAGGAAAAAACACAACAGGAAGTGTTTGTGAGAGACAGACAGCAGAATAGTTGGCTGCACAGGTGGGCGCAGGTACGAGGGAGACCACGGTAACTGACTGACCCTGGATAGCTGAATCTGGAGCTGCTCCTTCAGTGCTTCAGGACAGGTGTCCAACTGGGTCTTCTGCTCTGAGATCAGCTCAGCTAGCCTCTCTACTTTAACTCTCTCAGCCTCCAACAGGGCTTTGTCCTACAGCACAGCGGCGACGCGTATGGATGATGTACATATACAGAGCACAGAGTGGTGAGATGGGCACAAATATGATGGACAAAGAAATAGAGAAAGTGCAAGGTTGGGTTAGAGCAAGGAAGAGATAAACTGGAAAAAAGGTAGGTAGATGTGACATTGGTGGGTGTAATTCACTAATAATGGAGTACAAGTTTTCTTTAGTTTAAACTTTAAGTGCCAACATATTCATAAATCATGATTTCTGTGTAAAAACGTTCACACACAGGTGTTACGTACGGTAGATGAATGAGACCCCTATGTTTGTCTTTTTGGAGATTTTATCATGAAGTTTGGATATACTATATTCAGTCTTTACAAGCTGTACAAATACATTGTTACCTGATGTTTACCTGAGTTTGATTACTTTGAGCATTTTTCTCCATGTTCCCCAATTTTCCATTGAGCTGCTCCAGCATTTCTTTATCGCTCTGTAGCTGAGTGACCTCTGCCTCCTGCTCACCGTCTAAAAGAGCTCTCTCCACCTCCATCTAAGGACAGATCAAGATAGTGTTCATGACTTTAGCTACTCATTGCATAACTGTGTTCTTAAGCCCAAAGTATACTTTTTTACGCATACACTAGGGTCAGCGTACAGTGCGTGTGACGCGAATTTCTTCATCAGAAAAATGTGCCGGATTTTTGTAACCACGCGTTGCTCAAAACTGCGCATGCGTGTAATGTCTGTGTATGCGCATGAGTCAAATTAAGTATACTTTGCAAGGCTGTGTGTTTGACTGTGCGCGTATGCTTGTGTATGCGTAAATAAAAAAGTATACTTTGAGCTTTACTGTTAACTAGGGCTGGCTCCTAATAGTAGACCAACATTTTATTAGTCGGTTAGTCACAGAAAAGAAAACTCCACAGGAAGCGGCAAAGTCACACAGACAGATCGTTAAGAGCAGGTCCTTGTTGTAATTACAGTATATCAGGCAGGAAATCCAAATGTTTGCTTATCATTCAACTTTATCATGCAACTTTAAATGGCCACTCACTCTAACGTTAACCTAGATAAATGTGTGCTATTATTAGATGCATATCCAAGCGTTTGTGTGGAAGCTAAAGTATAGTGTGCTTTCTGCATGACATGGAGGCGCCGGCGCGAACACTTGCATTTTCCCAGATAATAGCGGAAACAACTTAAAATAATTTTTTTGGTCATACAGATAAGAGTAATGCATCATTCGAAAAGGGTTCTACTTTAACAACTCACAATAACAACAAAACGTTGTGCTTTTGTAAAATAAGAAACTCAACACATAGGCTACTTGCCTTACAAACATGATAAATATATCTATAGAATGCTTAAAATGTCTACTTTTCAACAAATACTCTCTGATTATGCAGTATGTATGAAAGGTGAATTTCTCTTTATAGACGCCTTCACTGCGGAGATGGCAAGTCAGCATCATCATCTTTGCAGATGACACTGACTCAGAAAACGCTAGTTTATTAATAAACAATTAAATGTCTCCTTGCTATTTTTTCTGACACATTCATAATCATTACTTTTGCCAACGCTTTGCAGCAAGCTATATGTGTGCGCTCTAGCCCGGAATACGCCATATACATTTCGGCTGTTGTTCAGCTAAAGTAAGTTCAGTCTTGATTTAGTACCGTTGTAAAGATCTTCAAATATTAAATTAGTTTACATGGCCTATTCAATTACTAGTTGAACTACTAAATCGCAACTAATTGAAACAAGTACTAAAATTACTAAAAATAAAATTAATATAAATGAAATCTGTATAGAAAAATAAAACAAATAAAAATGACAATGGTATGTAAAACTACTAAAACTAACATTTAAATTAAAACTGAAAATAGTTAATTTAAAATATTAATACTATAATATTATAAAAATAATACTAAAATAACAGTTGCAGAATAAACAAATTAATTTGATCTAGAGATCAGTCTGTAAGAGATATTTTCATTAATGTATTTGGCAACTGCTTTTATTCGAAACGCCTTGTGATTTCTGGGAATTGAGTTCATGAGCTTGGCTTTGCTAGCACGCTCTACTGTTTGAGCTACAGGAACGCTTATCAAACATGTTACCTCATTTAAGCTTCTAATTTAAGCACACACACCTCTCTGATAGACTCGTCCATCTGTGTGTCTAAATCTCTGATCTTCTGTTCAAGTTCCTCAATGTTGTTAAGCACCTGAATCCTCTCCTCTTCTATACGTGTCACTTCCTGCCTCAGCTGCCTGTCTTCAGACACCTGCTTAAAAATAAACACAAAAATATTAGCGTATCAGACGTACTTTAGCAGACAATGCACTTTATAAAATGAATGGTTTCAGTCCTGGATGATGATTGGGCAATTCAGTGTTTGTTCGGACCATCAGGACATTTTTTTTTTTTTAGAAGTTTTGCAGAACTCCTGCATTGTTTCTTGACTGATATAACAAACACATAATCACAATTACATGAAGATTTGAAAAGATGAATTAAACACTCAGAAATATAGACATTCAGACCTGACATGAACTCTGATTAAACTCTGAAATTAATATACAGCTCCTCATGACAGCTTGGCCGTTTCTGAGGCCACAAGGTTTTTCAGTGACATCGCAGAGGAATGTAGCTCAGCAACAGATGCGAGACTACAGAGCCGCCTCTGTCTGATAATGGTGTCTGATCTCCATGCATTTGACATTTACCAGAAATATCCAGCAGCGGATGGGTCTGTGAATATGTTTAAATGCAAACTGTGATAAACAATAGCAACTGTCATGAGAGTTTATTAAGAAATATTGCTTAAGAGGAGAGGATAAATGTGGGAGGAATTATATGCAGATCTGCATTCTTTCCTTGAATTTCTGTGTTTCTTTCCAACAATTACTGTCACATGTGTCTTGAGTACATAGACGCACACACGCACAGCAAATCCACCCGGGAATAGAGTCATTTCCTGTTCCTCTCCTTTTGCAGGAGAGGCAATAACTGCCCCTCTCTCCTGAGAAAGTCTATTAAACTCAAACACACCATTATGTTATTATAGGTATCCAATGGAAAAACACTTCTTCCACGAAGTCCCCATCTTGAGCTGGAATTGGCCCCGTATGTGCTTAAAATGCAGACAGAATCTGTTTTAAATCTCATTTCAGTATCTGACTGCAAAGTGTGTGAGGTCAGCGTTTTAAAAGGTCAAAGTTCGCTTTGTCATGCTGTTTAGAAACAGACATCAACAGAGAGTATGTCAGGTATAAAGACTCCACAGCATTCCCAAACTGTTTTGCATACTTTAGATCCCAGAGGACTGCATACTTTCCACTACATTATTAGTTCAATCTGGGATATTGAATACACAGTTGTAGGCTGCTTTAGATTTGAATACACTGGAGATGATGTTATATACAGTAAGAATAAACATGACTGTGGCAAGAAATAACTATGTAATTTGGAGTTGAAATTAAGATAAAATAAAATTATTATATCTATTTCTTTAGTAAGTTTTTTTAATTGATTTTGTAAAATATGAATTTACTAAAATTACAACAAATAATGATATATAACTACAATTTAAATATTATATCTATTTCTTTCACATTACACTAATGAGAATTAGATATCTGTGTTACATAATGACAATTTAGTAATAAAGATATAATATACTCATTATAATATACTTAATTGTTTTACCTAATTAAGGTTTTACCAGAATTAAATAAAAGAATAATAACTTACATTAATATTATTTACTGTTCAGAGTAGTGAAAATCATACTTTATTCAATTTTTTTATATATACAGTAATTTATATTTTTTAATACATTTAGCATAGACTAAATTTGGTATTTATAGTATGTGTTGTACCAAATTTAATCTATTTCACATTGCAGTAATGAGAATTTATAAAAAAATAAAAAATAATACCACAATGCAAGCAAAAAATGGCCCTACAAATAGGATTTTCTACCTTTTTTTTTTTATTAATTTGGTTTGATCCAGACATGCTCCTGGATATGTTTTGTGAGATCCAGAAAGTGATCTTCACTGTTTGACATCAGTAATGGTACATGTAGATTCAACTTGTAGATTGTAGATGTAGATTTCTTTTTTTATATTCAGGTATAATACAGATATTACATATTACGCAGTGTCTCACCTTGCTGCGAAGGTGTGGAGAGGGTGAGGGGGCTGAGCTCCGTAGGCTGGTGGTGGGTGACTGGGGCCTGTTCTCCCTGTGTCCACTGAACCTGCGCTGTCTCTGGGTCAGGATCTCTGTCCGACCCTTACCCAGATACCCACTATCCAGAGACACTGCTGCAGAGTCTGAGAACACAGATTCATCATCAGACACCTGCAGCTTCTCCAGCTCTCGGTTGATCTTCTGCAAGTCCGACACAGCTGAGACACCCGAATCAGTCTCCATCCGGCACACATCAGACCGGCCCAGCTCAGAGCACAGGGACAGGATGGTCTCAAGACGCTGGCGCTCCTAGAGTGTAATAAAAATTAAACAGTCATAGGCTTCATTGAGGATATGGATTTGTCTTATGTGAAACTGGTAATGAACAGTGTTTTTGGGTTTTAAAAAATCTTAAAAACATTACGATGATAAATTAATATTTACATTCTGTGTCATTTGTAATCTGAATAATGCAACATAATGCAAAATAGAAGCATTTTCTACTAGTGGTCTCAGACTTTTGGACCATACATTCCTGATACATTATATTATAAACAAAACTGACTGAGCTCAATAGTCAGAAGTTAAAGTGCCCCTATTATGTTGTTTTAAAGGTTTTTGTTTTGGAGGTCTCTCAAAGTGTCTGAAAATGGTCTGTTCAAATGTTTTGTCTCTAATTCCCTCCTTTTCTGTGCGCCTACTCTACTCAGACGGCCCAGTCTGTTCTGATTGGACACAAGCAAATTGGTCTACCCCTTATAGCATGGGTTAGAAACGACACGCTCATTACCATATCTGAATTTCAGCTCCAGAGGCTTCCTCAGCTCTCGTAAACACAGTAGCCCGGTTTCCATCCAATGATTTTTTGCGGAAAAAGGTTTTGCGCATCAAAATATTTACCGATATAGCTGATGGAAATGCCAATTATACTTGCTTGATCAAGTATTGATCTAAACAGTGTTTATAATGAAGTAACAAAAAAAAAAAAAAACATGACAAAAATGTATAGGGCCTACAATTTAATAATATATAATAAAGTTTTGTTTCAAAATGGATGAGGAAAATATAGCGGCTTGAAAATCTCGGCAGCTCGTCAAAAATAAAAATGTCTGTCAAACGAAGGAAGGCTGTTGGCGTTTCCAATATTGACAAAAAGAAAGGTAAAATACACAACATATTACGTCTGTATCTGAATAAATAAAATTAATACCATAAAATCACGATTTCATGGGAAGGATCTGGCTACTTGACAAATGAAAATCACAAACATGACACTTGTTAATACAATTATTTTATAAATACAATTTATTAATATGTAAAATAACTTTATCTAAAAAATAAAATAAAATAAAGTCGGTTGATCCAAAAAGCTCTAAATGAATTTTAGAATTGTTAAGACGGCATCAGTTAAGCTAGACTATTTGAAAACGAAAGTTAAATATAGGTTACAGACAGTTCCTCTGTCTCTGAGGGGGGAAAAAGATCAGCGATTGGATGTTTTTGATCAATTTGATGTTATTGAACTTATTGCATGTTATTGATGTTATTGCATATATGCAAAGTGTATTTGCAGCACAGAAAAACAGCATCTTCTTGACATGTTGACAACACAAACCAAATTCTTCGAGACCTCAGCTACAACTACAGTATTTGAGGGCGATAAGTAGATGTTGCTTGATGGCAGCCAATGAAGAACATAGGCTGGCATTAGTGAGACTGGAATTACTGACAACTCATTTCAGCAGTTCAAAATCTATTCTTACTTTGGTCTTTAAAACTTTGCAGGCCTTTTACATTCACAAACAGCTATACGACACACTGCAGCAAAGATAATATTCGAAAAAGCATATAGGGGCACTTTAATCTTTGAAATATTAGATTATACATAAAATGTGCTGTTTAGTTTTGTATTATAGATGCCTCCTTAGCAGTGAGTTGTGGGATTTGGCCCTGTGGAACGTAACTAATTTAGTTGCACAGACAAACAACCACACATACATTCACTGCACACACCCCTGCAGTCAGATCAGATGGTTTGACTACAGTTGCAGTGCTTTAGCTCAGTTATCATGTGACCTTCTAGAGACAACATTTCAAGTTCTCATAAAGGTCTAAGTGAAAAGCAAAAACTAATTTAAAGTGTTTAAAGAGCTGGATTCAAGGCTGAGGATTATAGGGAATTAAAGTTCAAACAACATTTTACAATATTAACTAAATAATTTTTTTCTATGAATTTATGCTGATATACTTAGCATAATTTTTAGAGCCGTAGCTATAACATAGCTATAGCTATTAATATCATGTGATGGAGAATTAAAATACATTTCATGATATACAATATTATAAAATTATAAAATATAATATATACATTATAAAATAACTGTAAAATTACTATTAATAAATACAATAATAATAACAATAATGTAATAACAATAATAATCATGTGATATGTGATTTAAAAGAGAATTCTGAAACCTGGTTGATACTCCCTGGTGTAAGTGTTTGTTTTGGATTAGTGCAGGTCTTCTTACCAGTCTTTCCACTTCCTGTTCTCGAAGTCTCTCATCTCTTTGTCTCTGATGATAATCTCTGAGCTCTTCTTTTCCACTGAGAGAACTAATACTGCCCCTTCTCGGCCCCATGCCAGGCCCCAGGCCTCCTTTACCAAATGACAGCCGCCTTTCTCCTACTCCTAGATCCAAACATGGGGCAGATCCCACAGAGCAAAGGCTGGCCCTGCGAGAACTGCTGGTCACGTTGGCTATCACAGTCACATCTGGAGGTTTCTCCAAGGATGGAAGGCTGCGGCGTGGTTTGGTGGTACGCCTGGGTGGCAAAGAAAGCATTGGGGCATCTCCTCGGTACAACCGGGGCAGAGAGCGACTATGTCCCCCTAGGCCATTCAGGGAGCCGGTGGAGTATTTCCTTTGGCGGAGCGAAGGTTCAACAGTGGACTCCCCATCTCGTGTTAGCAGCCTGCGCCCCAAGCGAGGGCTGGAGGGCATGCTGGCCGCGCCACTTGGACCTCGGCGAGGTGAAGGAACAGCATCAGTCATGTAGGAGGAAGAAGAGCTGTTCCACATAGAAAGGAGTGAGCTGGCAGTGTTGGGATGTCGTCCTTCTGAAGGGTGGCAAAGCAACAGGTTGTCCTGCGATTGGTGTCGGGCACGGGTTTGGCTTGGGACTGGACTTATGGGACGCTCTGGTTGGTGGGGTGATGGTGGCATGCTCAGGTTGCTAGAGGGTGTGTAAGGGGAGGGGACTCGAATAGAAAGGGGTGGACGGTCCTGTAGATAGGAAGAAGCTGAGTGGGGACTGGGAGGGGGTGACAAAGTGAGGTAACCACGGTCTGCAGTAGCCTTTAAGCTTGCCTCCAGAGCAGTCTTCCTGCGCTGCAAGCTCTCCATCAACTCCTGAAGCTCTGCCTTGGAGCGTGTGCCACGAACACTGGATCCAACCAATGTGCTGCCATTAGAATGAAACTTTGTTGTTTCTGGTGAAAAAAAAAGGTAATTTATTTGTCTGGCTATCACCAGACCAAGCTCAATTTAAGATTGAACATTGGTCTGGGGAGTCTGCTATGTATTTTCTACTGCACAAGAGGCGTGATAAACGAGCATAATTCAAATGACTCTGTACGCAGTTGGATAGTCCTTCAACCAATCAGACCACAAGAGGCGTGATCAACAAGCAACGACCCATCGCTTCTCTATCATCATCATGTTAAACCCGCCGATAGCGCACCAGGTGGATAAGCCAGTCTGTGATTGGTTCCCGCAAAAGTTTAACAGAAGCAGTAGAAATGAATGTACAGGTTTCCAGACTAAGTTGCAGGGCGAAATCAAATCGCCGACAGATCAGGCTAGGTTTACCCAGTCTAGTAATTTATGCACATTCAAACATGGTGCCCTGTCACCAAAACAAATTCCTTGTATGTGCAAACATACTTGCAATAAAGCTTCAGGTTTCAATTAATCCTTCATGACAAACTTAATTTGCCACTGACCTCTCAAATCTCTAAAAACTCTCAAATCGTATTGGTCATGGCAGTGATTCTGAGGTTTGAGAGCTCATTTTCAGTAGATAATGATTTAAATTTCAGTCAATTGACAACTGTCTGTTCCTTACAAAAAGCTATTGTATGGCTTCAGAAGACTCTCAGAACACCAAGGAAATAGTTTTCTTATGATAATTACCCCTTTAAGGTTTAATGTACACAAAGTCTTTACTTATAAATTCCTCTGATATCTAGTGGTGGAAAGCCTAAGCCAAATGAAACATCTGGAGGCTTGCAAATTTTAAATGGAGACCGGAATTACATCTGGGAAATTTAACTGGAACCATTCAAGAGTTGTAACATGACAAACCCTTGATGCGATCTTCTTGTTCTTATAAAAAAGCACAATGTTTGGACAGGTTGTCATAGACATATGCACAAAGAGATTTGCAAAATCTGACAAAATAAACCAGACGTGTGTTCTGGCTAATTTTTTAGGATTTACTGAAGTTCAAGAGTCACATGTGCTCAGCTGACTACAGCTTTCTCATACAAATCTCAGCCCACACAAATATGGATGCCTTGGGTTTTAGGGGGAAAAGCGTTGTCTAAAAATGGAAGAACCAAAGCCAGAATGGGTTTGTACTTTCTGGCACTGGAGCAGAGGAAAGGGACTGGGTCAGAACTCCTCTGCAACTGGAGTATGATTTATGGGAGCAGTGGTGGTCTCCGTCAGAGAAAACACACAACATACGTGTGGACCACCTGTACTCCAGAATGTTTATCTGTGTTTTGGGTTGTAAATCATTTTAGCTAAGTGGTTGACCTGGAGCCATATGGAAGGGATTTTACATTGTCATTTATTTACAAGGTAACATGGTCATTTGTACAGCTGCGGCTACATGGTGGCAAGATGACTGTTTGTATTAACTCAAGGTCTCTCAGCCAACACAAATTTCACAGTAAGAGAGAGAAAGAGAAAAGCAGGAAGAAAAGCAGAGGTGGCACTTTCCAGGAATACTTTACTCTTTGGGTCACATTACTTTTTTAAAGAATTGGAAGCACAAATGTTTTTTTATAAGATCTATTAGATAAACCATTATGTAACATAAAATTAAGCTAGCATGAAAATGTAGCTAATTTTAAATGGATAGTTCATCCAAAAATGAAAATGGTCAACTGAAAGTCAAATAATGCAAAACAATTCAGGTGCATTTTACTTATTTAACAAATCTAGGGCTATCACTATTATTTTAGTAATCAAGTAATTGGTCAAATATTTTGACAATTGAGTAATCATATCTTATTTTTTGTGGTAATAAAAATAGTCCAAGAACATGTGGACATCAAAACATGCAACCTCAGAGCGAGGGTTAAAACTTTTATTTTGAAATCATGATGAACAACATTTCGCATTTTTACAACCATGCTGGTGTAGGTTTATAAATGATAGCACTATGCTATATTATGGATTTTTAAATTGTTTTAATATATTGTCTTACAAAACGATCTAATAATGCAGTTCATGGATTCTCGTCCGTGGAATGCGGCTCTTCCGGTATTTAATTTAACCCAAATTTAATCAAAGACAGCCCTACACTAATTATCTTGTAATGAATGTCACTTCAGTTCTACTTTCTGAGTATGAATTATCATATGCAGTAAAAGACAGTATAATGCCAGCACTGTAAAAGGTTGCCACAAACTCAACTCAGTCATGCTGATATCGCGAGACAGATTTTCACCTCGATAGGAAATATTGTCACGTTTTAACACCCCTAGTGTTCAACAGAAGAAAGAAACTCGAACAGGTTTGGAACAACTTCCTGTTTTGCGCCATGTTGGGTGCTTCTCAATATCCCTCCTCGTTTCCTCGCTCCTCCGTCCTCCATCCTATGAAAACCGATCGAGCTCAGCCATCTTGTAGGACATCTAAACTCTCTAACTGCACCTCCAGGAGGCAAGGATCGAGGAGTGAGGAGGCTTCCTGAGGAGTCATGAGCGAGGATACACAGGTGTATCCTTTGCAGAAGTGTTTTATCGACTAAACGTGACGAAGTATACATTCTCCTCTCCCTTCACATCTTGCCACAGTTTATTAATTATTATAATTATAATTATCATTATTGTTTACATGTACTAGACACAAATGTATGTCAAATTACAACAACTAGTAGGACAATTATATCAAAGCACAAGAAAATTAAACAAACTATAATAGGTACTATACAACAAATAAAAAGCTAATAATAAAGTTAATAACTGGGAATAATTCATTGTTAATAATAACTGGTAATATTTAAAAAAAATATGGACAAATGTGGTATTTTGTGGAGGATGAAACTATTACAATATAAATAGTTATCTCTAATGTTCAAGAATCCCAACGTGCAAGCTAAATTCAGCGGTGTAGAGTCATCATTAATTGACAACGCTTTGAAGTAACGCTAAAGGGAGCGAGGATATACACTCACCTAAAGGATTATTAGGAACACCATACTAATACTGTGTTTGACCCCCTTTCGCCTTCAGAACTGCCTTAATTCTATGTGGCATTGATTCAACAAGGTGCTGAAAGTATTCTTTAGAAATGTTGGCCCATATTGATAGGATAGCATCTTGCAGTTGATGGAGATTTGTGGGATGCACATCCAGGGCACGAAGCTCCCGTGCCACCACATCCCAAAGATGCTCTATTGGGTTGAGATCTGGTGACTGTGGGGGCCATTTTAGTACAGTGAACTCATTGTCATGTTCAAGAAACCAATTTGAAATGATTCGAGCTTTGTGACATGGTGCATTATCCTGCTGGAAGTAGCCATCAGAGGATGGGTACATGGTGGTCATAAAGGGATGGACATGGTCAGAAACAATGCTCAAGTAGGCCGTGGCATTTAAACGATGCCCAATTGGCACTAAGGGGCCTAAAGTGTGCCAAGAAAACATCCCCCACACCATTACACCACCACCACCAGCCTGCACAGTGGTAACAAGGCATGATGGATCCAAGTTCTCATTCTGTTTACGGCAAATTCTGACTCTACCATCTGAATGTCTCAACAGAAATCGAGACTCATCAGACCAGGCAACATTTTTCCAGTCTTCAACTGTCCAATTTTTGTGAGCTCGTGCAAATTGTAGCCTCTTTTTCCTATTTGTAGTGGAGATGAGTGGTACCCGGTGGTGTCTTCTGCTGTTGTAGCCCATCCGCCTCAAGGTTGTGCGTGTTGTGGCTTCACAAATGCTTTGCTGCATACCTCGGTTGTAACGAGTGGTTATTTTAGTCAAAGTTGCTCTTCTATCAGCTTGAATCAGTCGGCCCATTCTCCTCTGACCTCTAGCATCAACAAGGCATTTTCGCCCACAGGACTGCCGCATACTGATGTTTTTCCCTTTTCATACCATTCTTTGTAAACTCTAGAAATGGTTGTGCGTGAAAATCCTAGTAACTGAGCAGATTGTGAAATACTCAGACCGGCCCGTCTGGCACCAACAACCATGCCACGCTCAAAATTGCTTAAATCACCTTTCTTTCCCATTCTGACATTCAGTTTGGAGTTCAGGAGATTGTCTTGACCAGGACCACACCCCTAAATGCATTGAAGCAACTGCCATGTGATTGGTTGATTAGATAATTGCATTAATGAGAAATTGAACAGGTGTTCCTAATAATAATTCCTCTGTCCTCACGTCTTTTCCTTGCGTCCTTCCCTCGCATCCTGAAGGGGTGGAGTTAAGACGCGAGGAAAGGAAGCTAGAAAAGGAAACAAGGTGTTGTCCTTTGTGGATGTATCGTGCGAGTTGTTTTCAGTTCTGTTTTTACCCCTCGTTTGAATTTATTCTGTTTGTTGAGTCTGTGGCAAAAAAAAGTAAATCAAAGCAAAGTCCGGGAGGTCGGTAATGTTCGCGATGTTTAGAAAGTCTCTGATGAGGTCCTCGAGTGAGTGAGTTCCTTGGCACAGACGGACAAGACATACTGCTGGATCCATGTTTGGTCTTGTGTTCTGTAACACGGAGTGTTATCCAGATGCAGTATAGCAGTTTATTAACAAAATAACAAAACAGCAAGAGACAGGTAAAAAAAACGAGTAAATCCAAATGTGGGGTAAACAGAACTGAAAACAACTCACACGGTACATCCACAAAGGACAACATCAAACAAAGAACATGAGAAACACTGAGGTATAAATACACAAGCGGTAATAGGCAAACAAGACCTACCTGGGAACAATCAGGAACTAATCAACAATAAAAACTACAAAGGACTACACAACATGGCGCAAAACAGGAAATAACAAAAGTCCACACAAGACAAGGGGAACACAAGACAGGAATCATGACACATACAATGTCAAAATCACTTGCTGAATCATTCAATTTATTGTGATAAACTATTTTTATACACCATTTTAATATTACCACTAAAATTAATTTATCGAGCTCCACCATTTAACCCTGTAGCCCAAGTTATTGTAAAAAAAAACGGATCAAACAAATACAACAAATATTCTTTAATGTATAGGAAATATATATCAATAACTATTTGGCCCTTAATTAGCAAATCTGTTACTCATTACAGCATTTTCTAAATATAATATTTTTAAAATATATTTACTGTTTAGTGCTATAATTACAAATGTACACAAATCTGATCGTACACGAATCTCATTTAAAATTAATAGAAAATAAAAAGATAACCTTGACCTTTGAAGTTGGCGATCAACATTCTTAGAAGTTTAAGCAACTCCTTCCACTAACATTTTGTTTAAAACTATTAAGAGTTTAAGGCCCTATTTTGTACCCTATTCATGGAAAATTACAGGTAATGTGACTGGAAAGAAGAAAACAAGAAGAAGATTGAGACTGATGAGCATATTTACATGTTTAACAAACAAGCAAACAAACAAAATAGCGCAGAAGAACAGAACAGATGCACTGAATTGCACTCTTCCTGTGTATAAAACAGTCTGCGGCATGATAATGGAGGGGACCAATTAGGCTGCAAGCAAGTGACTCTGTTTATGAAAAGGCAGCAGAATGGATCCAAACCCAAGAGCTGATCGGGAGGATGGTTGAGGAAGAGGTCACTCACCCGTAGTGAGGGATAGTGCGGGTCCTGCAGTCTTTTCTGGCAGCATGTTCTTCATGTGATTTGCCTCTTCTGGGTGGTTGAAACGGAAAAAATATTTACCCAGACTAAGAGTATACCCTGAGGAGAACCACATCACACACACATAGTCATTTTAATATAAAAACATTGTGCTCAAGTCCAAGGCACTGGTAAGGAAATTAAGCCGTTATAAATCATTACCTCAGACGTACAAGCCCACAAGAATGATACACATTCACAGTAGTATTAAAGTTATGACCAAATAAAGTTACATAAAATGACAAAGAGCTATGGTATTTTGAAGACAAAACTCTTTTCCCTCTTCACATCTTGAATCGAATTCAGCTCACTAAGACAGAAAGAGAAAGAGAGACACAGCCTCTTGATTAATTGAAAAAACAGATCCAGAAAGAGCTCAGATTTCAGATCCAGTTTGAAGTTTCTCCTAAAGCAAAGTCCACAGAGTCTTTCAAAAGACTTAAATCTACAAGACTGATTTTCCCCTTAAGTCTGGGGCACATCCTCTCTCTCCCCTTCTTTTTATTTTCTTTCCCTCTCTCTTTACTTTTTACTTCTGATTTTATCTCCATAAGTGGGCTTAAACTGACAAAACCTCCTGGTGGTGATATCCTCTATTGGAAATATGATTCATAAATAAAGCAAAAAAGTTTTTAAATAGTAAAAAAAAAAGAGGTGTAGGGTTTGTATCTAGTAATTATAATTAGCCCTATATAAAAAAAGTCTATGGTATGTGAAAAGCAATAATTTATATATATATATATATATATATATATATATATATATATATATATGACTTGACTCATCACTTCCTGGGATAAAGCGGTGCAAAATATCTGTAATAAAAATTAGTAAATCATAAGCTAATTTTAATTTTGGGGTGAACTAACCCTTCAATATCATATCCAAACTTGAAATGACCAAACTTGAAAATGTGATTTGTACGGGTTTTTTAGTGAGCAATCAGTTAGGTAAAATTAAAGGAAATTAAAGGTACATCTCCATGTCTGTCATGACGCATCCAGTGTTTACCGAGCTTTGATGACTGATGATCCAAAAATAAGTAGACTATTAAAAAGAACAGCTGAAAATTTGTTGGCAAATAAAATATACATGAAATATTAATTTTGTTATGCATTCTTAATTATTATTTTGGAATGGATGTAAAAATTTGATGAGAAATACTGTATACTTTGTTTTAATAAATAATTACATTCTAAATAAAGTTGTTTGGTTGTTGTTTACTTAATAGTGTAAGTAATGTTTTTTTAGTATTTAAAGTGCCCCATTATGCTATTTTAAAGGGTTTCTAATTGTTTTAGAGGTCTCCTACAATAGATTTACATCCATGAAAGGTTAAAAAAAAAATCAGAATCAGAAAAATCAAAAATCAGAATCAAACCTCAATTCCTTGAGCCTACTCAGCTCTGACTGTTGCCCAGTCTGTTGTGATTGGTCTACACTTACAAATTTGTTACAGAGGCATTTTGATCTTTAAAACTTTGCAGACCTTTTACATTCACGAACAGCTATATACATTTACACACTGCATAAAAGGTAATAAACCTGAAAAATGCGTCAACATTAAGTGCAACTGGAACATTATTTTTATTTTTTATTTTTTTTAAACATTAAAACACAGTGAGGACTTACCTACCTCATTTCAGAATACCACTGCACGCAACTGCCACATTAATACAATAATCAATGTACAAAAAACATGCTGTAAGCACACAGGCTTTTCCTGAAACACACTGCATGAACACAAACTCCCATCAGACTCTCCTGAGAAGCCCACTCCTGCAGTCTGTGGCTGCCTATGAGGAGTCTGCACAGGAAGTGGGGGATCATTTTACGCTGTCAGCGACACAATCCTTCACCCCAAATTCACCATCGCCAGCCACCTGAGAAAGCTTTGGCTTTCCTCTAGTTTAAACCAACAAAGGGCTGAGTTGATTGTCTTATCCAGACAGAGGCAGAGCACTGGGAATTTTCTGCATCTTGCCCTATTTGTTAATAGTTGTGTGAACTGTTATGTTGCATGGCGGTTGTTTCATTGTTATTGAAACAATGCAGTACTTTGGTGATGAGGTAATTTAGCTGCAATGTTATGATATGTGATTATAGCTCAGGCTCTCTCAAATGTGCCAAATTCTCTGGTCTGTTGCGATGTCTCTCTCACACTTTCTCCATCACCGCCTGACACTAACTCTCAAACATATAGAAACCCTCCCTTCCTTCCCGGCCTAAAGCACATCATTTGATCAGCATAGTCTTGGACTGGAAGAGTGTACAATTACATACTATATGTCTCCATAATGGTATCATGTGTAGTGTAATCACTGCTCTCTGAAGTTTAACAGCTTGCTTTAGTTTACGGTCTTGGGAATAGACTGCAAGGGAACTTTACTAAACTCCAGAATTGGGCCTGTACAGACCACGTACATTCTGTGTGATGATTTGCAGCACTTGTCAGCCTTTCAGCACAAAGACTGTGCCAAAGTGATAAAGCCTGATTAAACAGAACAAAAAGTGCCATGCTTAAAGATTTTATTAATTTTAGAGCTATCTGCAGACTTGTGCAGAGGTCTATAAACCAATGTTCTGGCAAAGCACACCTTCCTTCCTCAAACTGACTCTTAAAATTACAATGGTAACCATCAAATTAATTATAGCTCCTATACTACAATTCTACCACAATAGACATTAAGGGGGAGATGTGTGAATGTGTGTATAAAGGATACGGATATACATGAAACAGAAAATCAAATCTCAAAATTAGGGGAGTACTATTGTAACTGACGCTGTTTCTGCACTGCTGTTCGCTTTAATATACTGGGATTAAGCGGGTTAAATATCAACAATCTGCTCGCGTGCGCCGCAAAGCAAACAACCGCACATGCGACTCTGTTTAAAAAGCATCCACTGGCGTCACGTCGTGTTTGTCAGTCTAAAGTTCTATAAACGTGACTTTAAACTACTTTACAGAACAAGACCAGCACACACCGGCTCAGAACTTCTCTATGTCGATCCCTGCCCGATTTACTGGACCACAAGATTAATTTCCCAACAATAAAACTCTAAATGAAACTATACAATACGCCAAACTAAACGTATCAACGCAGTTACGCTCTTCACTATGCTCCAAGGGAGCTCTGCTTTCAGTTGAAGGAATAAAACTAACCTAATTTAGTGTCCCATTGACGAAGCCTCAGGAGGAGAATGATGCGCGGTCGGTCCTCTCTCTGTGTCCAGCCAGTTTAGCATGACAAAAGAGGACAGACGCGATGCTGAGTGCGGCAAGACCTTGGCCGTGTCTGCGGGCACGCCTCCTCTCAGCGGGGACGCGCTTCAATGGAACTCTGGCTTTTTGGTTGATCGAGAACGCGCTCTAATGGAACTCGGATTTTTGGCTGATCAGAGAGTGACTCACACACTTCACAAAAGATACAAATTGAGGTAGTTCATGGGATACTTCATTTGTATTTAACGTTTCTGACTCACAGAGGTTGTTTGATCTACCTCCTACACGTTGCAACACATCCTCAATTTTCTGTTTGCTTACTGTAATGTATGATATAAGGTCTGGTAACAATTACCATACCAACCCGTTCACAGCGAGCTATACATATTTGCTAGCCAACAAAAACAAACTTACTCTTACTCACTTGACTCTTTAACCATTTTCTTTTTCAATCTGAAAGTGTCCTGTAATTTAGGCCCTACAGATGGCTCCAAAACACACATATACATACACACACACAGACACACACACACTAAATGTCCCTATACAACGGTACTAATATCAGTAATTTTTGACCTAGTGGGGTCATTTGTTTGGTCCGCATGAGGAAAAAAGCTTATAAATAATACAAAATTATGTTTTTTTTTAAATGCTAAATGTTTTCTGTGAAGGTTAGGTTCAGGGGTATAGGATTAGGGTTAGGAGCTAGAAAATATCACTAGCTCAGTATAAAAACCATTACGATATGGAATGTCCTCATAATAATAGGAATACCAGTGTGTGTGTGTGTGTGTGTGTGTGTGTGTGTGTGTATGTTTGTAATAATTATATATAATTAACTTTGTATTAAAATATAACATACTTTTAGGTAATAATTAAAACATGTTCAAGTTCTTAGAAAAAAGTAGTAAAAAAAAACAAAATGCAAAGCAGAATTTCCCTGATTTGAAGACTATACATTTTCTGTTTTGGCCAATCCAAAACAAGCTTTTGTGTGTTTCACTGGTTGCAAATCTTCTGCTTGACCTTGCATTAAATCCATGACCTAAGAGAGTGCATTGGCATATTTTCCATTGTAAATTTCATTCAGTGTAACAGTGTACAGCTGGGAGGAGGGTGGGGGGAAGAGAAGGAAAGACGGTCCCCTCCCCCTGCCGCCCAGTAGGCACTCTGTTCTCCATAACTTTAAGAACTCCAGTTGCATCATGGGGAGGGGGCGCTGGAGTGCTGCCCGGTAACTCTGATTACTTCCAGAGCTCGGCTACACATTTCAACACTATTCATGCACTCACACTACAGCACATGAACGCATACGGTTATACACGATTAAAAAAATTCATTCTGAATACATTCATACATTCATTCTGTTAGCCAGGGAGACAGTGCTAAAAAAACAACAACAAAAAAAACAGATATCACACTAGCCCGTTGGAGATGCATGAAACAGCAAGTAATCTTGGAAATGTCTTAATCTATCTGTCTCTAATCTGTATAATATGCATTGGAGTTGCAAAATTTGTGAGTCTCACCATCTGTTTATGCCTGTCTACATCTTATGACTTCTCAGAGTGCTCTAAATATTTACCTGAGTAGCCTACTTCAGGACACATAGTCCCACAGTTAGTTACTCGACCCTTAAGAAAAATAAAGAGAGGGAAGAATCTTGCAGAATAGAATGAGACGAGGAGTATGCGAGATTGAGAGGGAGGAGGAGGAGGGGCGTGTGACCAATCAACTATTAAACACTATGAAACATTCTCTGGAAGTCTGGAGTCACACAGAAAAGTGTGATCTCATATCACTCTGATCAGCAAACACAGGAAGAAAAAGAGAGACAGCAAAAGAGAACAAAAAAGAGAGTTTGTTTATAGACTCTGCTAAACATATGACAGAAAAGAACAAAGAATGCAAGAAGGAGAGAGAAAGTGGGTGAGAGATGTTATTACTGTGGTGTGTCAGGCCTGAGTGGTATCGCTGGACAGGAAGTCATTCATTGCCGTCGTTTGTTTTGATTTCTCTCCGAGGCCGTAAGCAAGCAAGGTTAGATCCACAGATCCTGCTGAGTGGCCCTATAAGACATGCCCACATCAAATAGTTGACCTCCCTTTATAACACTGACCTCTAGGAAGGCTATGAAACAGATATGAAAAGCATATTTGATGCAATAAAAGCAAGTGGTCAGTAGTGCTTATTACCATTAGCTTTGTTGGCTTGGTGACTGGAACTCCACCAAGACAGCACATATTTCCATTGGGGTGTAATAACTCCAGCACTGTTGGTGAGGATGACACAGTGGTGCGATTCGACCCCTGGCGAAGTCCTGCCTGCCTGCTGCAGTGTTTTGCGTCTGCTTTGCTTGCTTTGAATCTCTATTTGATATTATTCCCTGTAGTTGTTGCTAAATATAACTTACTCATCACCATATATTGTCTAATATTGCCTATCACATTAAATCTGACATCGCTAGCTTTTAATCTAAATCACTAGCCTGTTAGCCTGCCATCTGTGCATCCGGGTCTCCTGTCTCCTGTTTTCTGAGTCCATCAAACAACTGTGGTGAGTTGGATTAGTCAATAGAGTCTATCAAACAACTGAGGTGAGTTGGATTAATCAACAGAGTTCATCAAACAATTGTGGTGAGTTGGATTAGTCAACAAAACACGGTAAGCCATGTCATCTTCTCCTGTTATTGTCACTTACACTGCCTGTTACATGTTTAGTATTACAAGTCAAGTCAGTCAAGTCACCTTTATTTATATAATGCTTCTTACAATGCCGATTGTTTCAAAACAGCTTCACAGTGTTAACAGGAAAATAATGCAACAGAATTTGATTTGGCTGTACAGCCGCTCTGGAGAAAACGGTGATTTCATCCAGCTAATTTAAATTATCATATAGTGTCAATGCGGGCAGATCAGTAATATAGTTGAAATTTTAGTGTCACTAACTGAGCAAGCCAAAAGCTAAAGGCGACGGTGGCAAGGAACCAAAACTCCTTCAGGGGCCAGAATGGAGAAAAAAACCTTAAGAGAAACCAGGCTCAGTCGGGGTGCCAGTTCTTCTCTGGCCGACAAACAAATTGGAGATTGGAGTCGTCATGCCAGAGACGGGTTTAATGAGAATGTCGTGTCAATGCGGCATTTACGGGGGGAGTTTAATTGACACGGTCTCTGCAGACATTTCAGGGATGCGTTGGTCATGTCTAGGCGCAGGTCCACCATCTGATCTGAATACGGCCCGGATCCAGCTGACTGCAGTAAACCTCGGGATAAACAGAGAGACTAATATTAGCGTAGATTCCATTCTTCTTATGATGTAACAAGTACATCAGGTGTTGTGGGAAGTGTTCCCGGTTCTAGCTGACCTAGTTAATGCAGCCTAAAACAATCATTTAACTGATTTGAATAATATAAATTGATAATGTTTTAGTAAAGAGATGTGTTTTTAGTCTAGATTTAAACTGACAGAGTGTGTCTGTTCCCAAACAACGCTAGGAAGACTGTTCCAGAGTTTAGGTGCTAAATAGGAAAAGGATCGACTGCCTGCAGTTGATTTTGATATTCTAGGTATTATCAACTGGCCAGAATTTTGAAACTGCAATAGACGTGATGGAGTATAATGCATTAAGAGCTCGCTCAAGTACTGGGGAGCTAAACCATTTAGTGCTTTGCAAGTAATTAGCAAGATTTTAAAATTTATACAATGTTTAATAGGGAGCGAGTGCAGTGTTGACAGAACCGGGCTAATATGGTCATACTTCCTGGTTCTAGTAAGAACTCAAGCTGCTGCGTTTTGGACCAGCTGCAGTTTATATATTAAGCGTGCAGGGCAACCACCCAGTAGAGCATTACAATAATCTAGCCTTGAGGTCATGAACGCATGAACTAACTGTTCAGCATTTTGCATTGAATGCATCTGCCCTAATTTATATATATTTTTAAGATGGTAGAATGCAGTTTTACAGATGCTAGAAACGTTGAATGGTTAGGGTTAGGAACCCTAACAGAGTCAAGTCCTTACCTTCTCTTTTGGCGAACAGGGTTTCAAATGTGATAAATGCAGGGAGATAGTCAGGCTGACGGAGAAGATTTCAGAATTAGAGACACACATCTAGACCTTATTTGAGAGTAGTGAGATTGTAAAAGCTTTAGACACTGCTTTGGATGTGACTAGCTTAGTGAACTCTGTACACTGTTCGGTTCCAGCTGTAGAGCCCGTGCAGCAGGGCAACTGGGTGACTGTGAGACAGCATAGTCGTGGATCAAAAAAATGCTCTTCCGTTCCGATTAGAACATCAAACAGGTTCTCCCCACTCAGTGACGCACCCACTGAGAATCCTGTTGAAAGTTATTGGCGATTCTATTACACAGAACGTGAAAATAGAGACACCAGCCACCATAGTCACATGTTTATCGGGAGCCAGAGCGCCTGACATCAAAGCAAATTTAAAGTGCTGGCTAATGCTAATCGTAAATTCTCTAAGATTATTATTCACGTCGGCACTGATGATGTTCGACTTCGCCAGTCGGAGATCACCAAAATTAACATTAAAGAGGTGTGTGAACTTGCAAGTACGATGGCAGATAATATTTTTTGCTCTGGTCCCCTTCCCGTTAAAAGGAGTGATGAGATACTTAGCAGACTATCATCACTCAATGGCTGGTTATCTAAGTGGTGTCCGCAAAATAACATAGGGTTCATAGACAATTGGAAAAGCTTTTGGGGCAGACCTGACCTGTTGAAATGAGATGGTATCCATCCCTCCTGGGGTGGTGCCGCTCTTCTCTCTAGTAATTTGGCACATAGTCTTAAAGCTAAACCTTGACTAACTAGGGCCCAGGTCAGGAAGCAGACCATCTTACCCGACCGTCTGCTAGCTGTCTCGCGTCACAGAGGCCAGATAAATCCCAGCACATAGAGACTCTTTCACCTAGATATTATCACATAGAGACTGTGTCTGTTCCACGAATTAGTAAATACAAAAAACCACCAAAACTATTCAACGGTAAAAATGTTATTGATGTCCAACAAATAAACAACAGATATAATACAGATGAACAAATAATAAAGCTCGGGCTGCTGAATATTCAATCCCTTTCCTCAAAAACGCTTATTGTTAATGATATGATTACAGATAATAATCTAGATGTGCTGTGTTTGACAGAAACCTGGCTAAAACCTGACGACTACATTACTTTAAATGAGTCCACCCCACAAGATTATTGTTATAAACACGAGCCGCGTCTGAAAGGTAAAGGGGGAGGTGTTGCTGTAATTTATAATAATATCTTCAGTATTACTCAGAAGTCTAGTTTCAAATATAATTCTTTTGATGTTTTGGTGCTTTACATAACGTTATGTAGTGAAATTGATAAATCCCGTTTAACATTTGTGTTGGCTACTGTATACAGGCCACCAGGGCACAATACATACTTTACCAGAGAATTTGCTGATTTTCTATCAGAGTTAGTACTGGCTACAGATAAAGTCCTAATTGTTGGTGATTTTAATATCCATGTAGACAATGAAAAAGACGCATTGGGATTGGCATTTAGAGACATTCTAAACTCTATTGGAGTTAGGCAACACGTATCAGGACCCACTCATGGCCGTAATCATACTTTAGATCTAATATTGTCACATGGAATAAATGTTGATACCGTTGAAATTCTGTAGCAGAGCGATGACATCTCAGATCATTACCTAGTATCATGTATACTTAATTTAGAAAAGGCTGCAAAGCCGTCCCCTCGCTTCAAGTATGGCAGGACTATCACTGCTGCGACTAAAGATTTCTTTGTAAATAATCTTCCTCATCAGTTTCATCTCCTCAGCATCCCAGATAGCCTAGAGGAACTCGATGTTGCAACAGAAACTATTGACTCTCTCTTTTCCAGCACTTTAGACACAGTTGCTCCTCTGCGCTTAAAGAAGATTAATCCAACGCCATGGTACAACGAGCACACCCGGGCCCTTAAAACAGCAGCCAGTAAAATGGAGCGCAGCTGGAAGAAAACAATTTGTGGAAACTGCTAGATCTGCTTATTTCTCGACTCTCTTAGAAGAAAACAAACACAACCCTAGGTATTTATTTGATACAGTGTCTAAATTAACCAAAAATAAAGCTTCAACTTCTGATGTCTGCCAACAGCACAGCAGTAATGACTTTATGAACTTCTTTACTTGTAAGATTGATAATATTAGGAAAAAAATTATAACCATGCAGCCGTCTACTACTGTATCACATCAGACAGTGCATTGTAGTGTCACTGAGGAAAAATTACATTCATTCACTGCTATAGGAGAAGAAGAATTGGCTAAACTCGTTAAATCATCAAAATCAACAACATGTATGCTCAACCCTATACCGACTAAATTACTAAAAGAGATGCTTCCAGAGGTCATAGATCCTCTTCTTAATATCATTAATTCATCCTTGACATTAGTATATGTACCGAAAACTTTTAAGTTGGCTATTATTAAACCACTTAAAAAAACGCAACTTGATCCTACAGAATTAGTCAATTACAGGCTAATCTCAAATCTACCCTTTCAGTCAAAAATACTAGAAAAGGCAGTGTCCTCACAATTATGCTCCTTTTTAGAAAGAAATGGTATCTATGAGGATTTCCCGTCAGGATTTAGACCGTATCATAGTACTGAGACTGCTCTCATTAGAGTTACAAATGATTTACTCTTATCATCCGATCGTGGTTGTATATCTCTGTTAGTGTTACTCGATCTTAGCGCTGCATTCGATACCATCGACCACAACATTCTTTTGAATAGACTCGAAAATTATATTGGCATTAGTGGAATTGCATTGGCATGGTTTAAATCATACTTATCTGACCGTTATCAGTTTGTAGCAGTAAACGAAGAGATGTCACACCGATCACAAGTTCAGTATGGAGTACCGCAGGGCTCAGTGCTAGGACCGTTGCTTTTCACCCTGTACATGCTACCACTGGGAGATATCATTAGGAAGCATGGCGTTAGTTTTCATTGTTATGCTGACGATACTCAGCTCTATATTTCTTCATGCCCTGATGAAACTTACCAATTCACAAGATTAACGGAATGCATAGCTGATATAAAAAATTGGATGACTAGTAATTTCCTGCAACTTAATTCAGAAAAAACAGAATTTTTAATTATTGGACAAAAAAACTCCACATGTAGTAACCTAGAATACTGTCTAACACTTGATGGCTGCTCTGTCAAGTCCTCGTCGTCAGTTAGGAACCTGGGTGTGCTCTTTGATACCAATCTCTCATTTGAAAGCCACGTTTCTAGCATCTGTAAAACTGCATTCTACCATCTTAAAAATATATCTAAATTACGGCATATGCTTTCAATGCAAAATGCTGAACAGTTAGTTCATGCGTTCATGACCTCAAGGCTAGATTATTGTAATGCTCTACTGGGTGGTTGCCCTGCTCGCATAATAAATAAACTGCAGCTGGTCCAAAACGCAGCAGCTCGAGTTCTTACTAGAACCAGGAAGTATGACCATATTAGCCCGGTTCTGTCAACACTGCACTGGCTCCCTATTAAACATCGCATACATTTTAAAATCTTGCTAATTACTTACAAAGCACTAAATGGTTTAGCTCCCCAGTACTTGAGCGAGCTCTTAACGCATTATACTCCATCACGTCTATTGTGGTCTCAAAACTCTGGCCAGTTGATAATACCTAGAATATCAAAATCAACTGCAGGCGGTCGATCCTTTTCCTATTTAGCACCTAAACTCTGGAACAGCCTTCCTAGCATTGTTCGGGAAGCAAACACACTCTGTCAGTTTAAATCTAGACTAAAAACACATCTCTTTACTATGGCATACACATAAAATATTTTTAATTTATATTTTATTCAAATCAATTAAATGATTGTTAGGCTGCATTAACTAGGTCAGCTGGAACCGGGAACACTTCCCATAACACCTGATGTACTCGTTACATCATAAGAAGAATGGCTAATGTTAGTCTCTCTGTTTATCCCGAGGTTTACTGCAGTCAGCCGGATCCTGGCCGTATCCAGATCAGATGGTGGACCAGCGCCCAGACATTACCAACGCATCCCTGAAGTGTCTGCAGAGACCGGGTCCATTAGTCTACCCTCTGAAATTGCTCATCGATATGGCATCCTTAATGGATCCATCTCCGGCGTGATGACTCCGATATTTTGAATATTCCTATTTAATAATTGTTTAATCGACACGCCATCCTCAATAAACCCGTCTCCGGCGTGATGCCTCCGAACTTTCGAATATTCAGATCTAATATTACTTCTGACCTATAAGGCTGCCAAAATAATAATCATACACTGTTTGTTAATTGGCCAGAGGAGAACTGGCACCCCGACTGAGCCTGGTTTCTCCCAAGGTTTATTTTTCTCCATTATGCCACCTGATGGAGTTTTGGTTCCTTGCCACTGTCGCCTTTGGCTTGGCTTGCTCAGTTGGGGACACAAAATTTTTAAATAAATATCCAAATAAATTTAATTACTAAACTAAATTAACTATGTCAACTACATTACTTGAATATATATGATAATTGAAATGAGCTGGATGACATCACCGTTTTCTCCAGAGCGGCTGTACAGCCGAATCAAATTCATCAGTTTGTGTTGTTCAAAACTTTTTCGTTTTCATTTCGGTGTAATCCCGATTACAACGAAATGAAAACGAAAAAGTTTTGAACAACACAAACTGATGATTTGATCCAGATCACAACCAAGATTGGATTTTGTGATCTAATCTGATTTCAGAATTAGAATTTTTTTCTTTTGAACAACCTATTTTCAAGATTTGATCCAATCCGATAGCTGAAATCCGATCAGATTACTTTTGAACAACTAGCCCTATATTCTACTATTGAAATTAATGGGAATGCTAACGCTTTCAAACAAAGATAAGCAAAAATAAATCTGCAATTAAAATGATGGGTTTACTCCTTTTACTCAGGTACTGCTGCAGTAAAATATATTGTAAACCATCTAAATCATGGTGAAGTGTTTAAGTTTCATAGTTGCTGGAGCAGGTTTTTATAGGCCATTTAATGTAGGCAAAGACCCTTTACATTGGCTCAGAATGAGATAAATTTACAGAGGCACACATACACACATAATCAGAGACAAAATAGCAGTTTTAGAGAAAGAAGGTTGTCTCAGTTTATGAGAGGAGGAGGACATGAAAAGAGTGTGGGGAAAAGTTTTCATATAATCTTCTGGGACCAAGTCAGAAAAGGGACAGACAGAGGGAGAAGGAAGAAAAGAGGCCAGGCCGAGAGGGCTTACTATAAATTGCCATGATGGAAAAACAAATAAATAAAAAAGTACCATGGCTAAAACATCGAGGAGGCACAGGACTGGCAGCCAAATAAAAAAAAATTAAAAAAACAAACAAACAAAAAACAAAAACAAAAACCCTAAAATCAAGCCAACCATTCCACCAATCTGATTATTTAAAAGGACAGTTCACCCAAAAATGAAACATCTGTCATCATTTACTCACCCTCATGTTGTTCCAAACCTGCAGCCTATGCCTTATTTTTTCTGCAACACAAAAGGTATCTTGGCCACTCATTTCAATGGAAGTGAGTACGGACAAGTGCTATTCGGGGGGGGGGGGGGGTTACTAATATATAATATAAATTAGCTTTTATTTCTATATTTCTGTAGCTCATTTCAATTATCATATATATTCAAGTAATGTAGTTGACATAGTTAATTTAGTTTAGTAATTAAATTTATTTGGATATTTATTTGAAAATTTAGTGTCCCCAACTGAGCAAGCCAAGCCAAAGGCGACAGTGGCAAGGAACCAAATCTCCATCAGGTGGCCTAATGGAGAAAAATAAACCTTGGAAGAAACCAGGCTCAGTCGGGGTGCCAGTTCTCCTCTGGACAATTAACAAACAGTGTATGATTATTATTTTGGCAACCTTACAGGTCAGAAGTCATATTAGATTGGAATATTCGAAAGATCGGAGGCATTACGCCGGAAACAGGTTCATTGAGGATGACGTGTCAAGTAAACAATTATTAAATAGGAGTATTCGAAAGATCACAGTCATCACGCTGGAGACGGGTTTATTGAGAATGACATGTCAATTAAACAATTATTAAATAGGAATATTCGAAATATCGGAGTCATCACGCCAGGGACGGGTTTATAAAGATGCCGTGCTGGTGAGACACGGTCTCTGCAGACACTTCAGGGATGTGTTGGTCATGTCTGGGTGCAGGTCCACCATCTGATCTGGATACGGCCCGGATCCGGCTGACTGCAGTAAACCTCAGGATAAACAGAGAGACTAACATTAACGTAGATGCCATTCCTTTTTATAATGTAACAAATACATCTGGTGGGAACTGTTCCCGGTTCCGGCTGACCTAGTTAATGCAGCCTAACAATCATTTAATTGATTTGAGTAATATAAATTAAAAATGTTTTATGTGTATGCCATAGTAAAGAGATGTGTTTTTAGTCTAGATTTAAACTGACAGAGTGTGTCTGCTTCCCGAACAATGCTAGGAAGACTGTTCCAAAGTTTAGGTGCTAAATAGGAAAAGGATCGACCGCCTGCAGTTGATTTTGATATTCTAGGTATTATCAACTGGCCAGAATTTTGAAGCCGCAATAGACGTGATGGAGTATAATGCGTTAAGAGCTCGCTCAAGTACTGGGGAGCTAAACCATTTAGTGCTTTGTAAGTAATAAGCAAGATTTTAAAATGTATGCAATGTTTAATAGGGAGCCAGTGCAGTGTTGACAGAACCGGGCTAATATGGTCATACTTCCTGGTTCTAGTAAGAACTCGAGTTGCTGCGTTTTGGACCAGCTACAGTTTATTTCATCAAGTGTTAGACAGTATTCTAGGTTACTGCATGTGGAGTTTTTTTGTCCAATAATTAAAAATTAAGTTGCAGGAAATTACTAGTCATCCAATTTTTTATATCAGCTGTGCATTCCGTTAATCTTGTGAATTGGTAAGTTTCGTCAGGGCGTGAAGAAATATAGAGCTGAGTATCGTCAGCATAACATTGAAAACTAACGCCATGCTTCCTAATGATATCTCCCAGCGGTAGCATGTACAGGGTGAAAAGCAACGGTCCTAGCACTGAGCCTTGCGGTACTCCATACTGAACTTGTGATCGGTGTGACATCTCTTCATTTACTGCTACAAACTGATAACGGTCAGATAAGTATGATTTAAACCATGCCAATGCAATTCCACTAATGCCAACATCATTTTCAAGTCTATTCAAAAGAATACAGTTTTACTAACTACACAGAGATTTGTATATCGTATGTTACTTGCATTTAGCCTGAGCTGTAGAAGAGTGTCCGAGGTGAAATCGCAGGAGAAAGTCTTAATAATTCGTTCCGAAGGTGTTGCAATCGATTTCTTCTGCGTTGACTGAAGAAGAAATGATGAGCTTGCATGGTTATTTCGTCGAGGTTGAGGAAGTTGCACATGGCTTGAGGTGTTGGGCCTGGTGGCCCACCGGCCATGTGGTGGCATTGGGTTTCCTGTCCCACACACACACATGGCTTGATGTGTGTGTAGGCCTTATCAGTCTTGCCTTGTCCCGGCTGAGAGCCAGCCAAAATGACGCGTTGGTTCAGCAAGGGAGAGAGAGAGGGCGGATCTGTGCGTCTCTCTTAAAAGTCTGCAAGAAGTCACCACCTCTTCAGTCAGTGAGCCAATCGTAGTCAGGCTTTCAGAGGGAAAGTTTTACGATCCTTTGTCTCCAGCAGATTGTTTGCAGATTGCTGATGAAGGAACAATTAAAGATTCTTGTAATACTAATATGTTGCACAGGTATCAACATATCATATACACAATCATTCAGATCTTAAATTACAACTTCGTAGACACCAAACATGCCATACACATGACCGTTAACCATAGTATGCAATTCTGAAACATACATTTCAGATTGAATTAATACATAGACCAAACCCTATAAAGACAAATCATGAGATGGATATATGTTTATATATTTCTCAAGTGGTTATATATATATAGGCTATATGAGTTTAAGATTTGTCCTTTTCAAAAAGACTAAAGTGAGAGTCACAGCTCTCTGCGAATTCTTTCTGGTCGTAAACAAAGTCTGATCTGATGGTAGCCCTGGTAACAGAGACCTTTCCTGCTCTCTTGGGGGAAGGTCTGCTACTAAGCATAAAGCATTTAAAGCATATTTGTTAAATGTAGCAAGAAAAAATTCCAAGTCCGGGCAACAATGTCTCTTAATAACAGCCGTGTCAGTGCACCAACTGTTATGAATGTAAACACACACAATTCTTCACTCGGTTCAACTTCACCGTGACTTACCGACCTGGTGACAAGAAGCAGAGGGCAGATGCCCTATCTTATATCATTACTACACCTTCCAATTTCTCAGAGTTACAGTAAGCCTGTCATCTGGGTACCACCTGCAGTCCAACGGCCATACTGAGCGGAAGATCCAAGATATTGGGAGATACCTGCGGTCATATTGCCACTATCACCAAGACAGCTGGAGCCGTTTTCTCCCATGGGCCAAGTATGCACAGAACTCTCTACATCAAGCCACCACAGGATTAACAACCTTCCAATGCATACTAGGCTACCATCCGCCCCTGTTTCCCTGGTCAGGTGAGCCTTCCGACGTTCCAGCTGAGACACTTACCTGTGCAATCCCCTTCCTGAACTCTTTAGTCTTCAGGATTCTTCTGTTATCTGTGGTCATCCAGTCACCCTGTCCTCCATTCAGCAGGCATCTCTAACTACAACAGATAAGAACTGTCATTTACCGTCAGCATCTCAGCATTCATCATTCTATTCAGTAACTCACCCGCTCAAGTCACTTGTTACCTGCAAATAAACCTCTTGTTTGGATTTTACCTGTGTTTGCATTCTTCTGTTCTGTGACAGCAACATTTGTAATTTTCTAATTAAGTGTAATATTATTTCAGCTTTATTTCAATTAACAAAAGCTAGTTTTAACATAGTTTTAGTCAACAATAACTACATTGCTTAAATTATAAGAATATTTCCATGAATATTGTCACGGAGATACTCTGTGACCACACACAGACTATGGGGCACGTTCCCTCATTTCACATATGTATTTCACACACACATAACATACATTTACATGGATTTTTGTGATGCTGGGAAGACATAAAAGGGTTGGGTAGGGTTATTGTGTGTATTATGTCTAGTGTAAAAGTCTGTACATGTTTGTTGTATATTCTAACTGTTAACATTTCACAAGTTGGTAATTTATGATTTTATAAATAACTACAGGACACAGTAATGCAGGTTAAGACATTTATAAGTACCACAGATATACTTACCAGTCAGAAGCATTGTTGGTTCAAACCTTGGTTTTTGTATATATATTATTCCTGCCACTTGAACGGGCATTGGTATGTTTCTGCTGACGCCACTGGATGAATCCATGTTACACCTGTGAACAAATGTATATCTGGTTGCTTTTTGATGTCTTTGTCTTGTTTATAGGAGAACTGTATTTATTGAGGTTATGGGTGGCCTGTGCAAAAGTGTGTGACTAAATGTTGTGTGAATGTTATGTTAGACTTACCAATAGCATGTAATGTTCCGTAGGCGGGGCCACGACGTTAAGATGGTTCAGTAGGAGGGTGAGGTGAGAGTAGTGTGAGTGTGGTCGGAGTACAGCAAGAGGTAGTGTGTGCTAGTCACAGCTACATTAGTCTGCTTAGTGCAACAATAGACTGTTGGCACTAACATGCTGTGTTGGGCAAGCTACTTGGAAAATGTAGTGAGCTAAGCTAGCAGTTACTCTACATTAAATAAAGCTTCACTACACTGAAGCTACCCCCATGGGAAATGTAGCAAGTTAAGCTACAGCAACATGGCAAAAGTAGTTTACTACATCAAAGCTATTTTTTTAAATTAAATTTTTATATTGAACTAACTTTATTCCAAATCAATGCTATCTCAGTGATCAATAAAACTGTCATTCAAACAGACAGGCAGGCATAATTGTTCAGTTCAATTGTTATTCAATAAACAATTATAATTGCTAATTATAACTGTTCCAAATCAATTTGGCAACAAAAACAAACAGACAAAAAATGTGATCGTGTGTACATATGCATAGGCATCTGTGTTTGCATGGGTATGCTCAATTTAGACTTAGGTACATTTGCAGGACAAACTGTATAATTTAAAATTTCGAACTCAGCTCAGCTCAAACCAATTAAGACCTGCTCCAAACACTACCAACATGGCAAAAAAAACAACGTGTGTGTGCGTGTGTCTCTCCATGGAAGTTTCTGTCACCCCATATCACAAGAGGTGGCCAGGCTGGACCCTGAACCTTTTAACAAGAGGTGTTTATTCACACGACACAAGAGAAGTTTTTCAAAATTTCCATTGGAAAGACGGTTTCTCTTTGGTCGGAAAATGTCTTTTCCAACACTAAAGAGTTGTTCACAAGCTGCACTAGCAGGGAATCCTATGTTGTACTTCAGGAAGATCTTCTTCATCATCGGCAGGTTTTGGAATGCATTGACAAGGTTGGTTTCAGTAGATCTGTTCTAGTTGGTTTCAGTAGATCTGAGTAATGGGAAGTATCCAGTTACTTCATCGCCATCATCATTTGGGTCCTCGCCATCTGTCTGCATGTGATCATCTGGATAATGAGTTTGAAGCAGGTTTACTTCTGCTTTCAGGTTTGACACAACATCAGCCTTCTTTCCACTGGGGATGTACACCAATCTGAACATAGGATGAGCTGCAGAGGCTATCAGCAACCTTGCATCTTGAAAACTTCACCCCATTGATGATGGCATCTATCAGTGGGTTACAGTAATGAATGTTTGCCTCATGCTTCATCTGCTCCATTCTATCGAGGAGAATTGAGATTGTTGGCACCAACAGTCCTGTGTAGGCCATTTTATCGGATTGTAGTACGTCAAGGGCGCCATTACCTTAAAGATGCACAGGAAAGACAAGGAATAAATAACAATTACTCAAAATAAATAATAATATAAGTTTTCTTATTTATAATCATCATCATTCTAAGTATTAGTAGTTTAACATTCCCTGTTTAAATTCCCTACACTAGTAAGGTCAGTTAGAGGTATGTGGTTGTGTAATATGCTGAATTAGATTTACTGTATGTGTTTACATAAGGCTTCATTCTCAGTAAAACTATGAATGTGAAGCATCGCATCTGATTGTTTATTGACAAACGTGCTCCCTTACAGGTATATGAAGCGTACATTTGCACACATGTAAATATTAGTGTTTCTAAATTTTTGCTAGGTACTGTGTTGTATTATTGCGTGAAGTGTGATACGGCTGAGTACAATCTAAATCTTAAAGTTGTAAAGTTATCGGCTGGGGAGCACACGGTTGGCGCACAAATCGTTCATGTGTGTATGTAGGGCGATTAAATGTATATGGTTGAGTTTGTTCTATAAATTGCTCTGTTTAGTTAAATGTAGATGTATGATTTGTATTGTCGTGTGTGTTTTGTATGAGATGTGGGCTCGTGAATATAAAGAGTGTGGATGTTTTAGTGTGGGATGTGCACTACTTTAAGTGTATACTCATTTATTCACTGTGAACTTGGGGTGCATTGTTAAAGGGGAAGTACATTAAGAGAGCCCATGCATTTATTGTGTATAAAATTACATAAATAAGAGAGCTCATGCATTGTTGTGTGTAATAATTGTTCATTTCTTGCCACAAAGTCCTTCTCAGTAAAACTATGAATGTGAAGCATTTCATCTGATTGTTTATTGACAAACGTGCTCCCTTACAGGAGTACTACATAAATTTGGAGGCACCGCTGGGATGATTGTTGGGTGAGCTGACCACCCAATCATATTCATCTCTACTTACCCAGACGTACAGCAGTGAGGCAGCCGAGTGAAGTGGAGAGACCAGGCTTGTTAAGTGGTGCGTGCGCTTAAGGTAGTGATTACAGAAGCGACAGGACCCAGGTCAGTGAGGCAACTGCCACTTCCAACACTGCAAAACACTGCAGAGAAAGAGAGAGAAAAAAAGGATGAAGGCACTTCAGAGTCTGCAGGAGGAGATAGGAGAAAAATTATGCACACTGTCAAGAGAGAAATTAATGGAACTCTGCTCTTTTTTAGTCAAGTCAAGTCAACTTTATTTATATAGCGCTTTTTACAATGCAGATTGTTTCAAAGCAGCTTCACAGTGTTAAACAGGAAAATAATGAATTTGATGAACAGAATTTGATTCGGCTGTACAGTCGCTCTGGAGAAAACGGTGATGTCATCTAGCTCATTTCAATTATCATATATATTTAAGTAATGTAGTTGATATAGTTAATTTAGTTTAGTAATTAAATTTATTTGGATATTTATTCGAAAATTTTGTGTCCCCAACTGAGCAAGCCAAAGGCGACAGTGGCAAGGAACCAAAACTCCATCAGGTGGCCTAATGGAGAAAAATAAACCTTGGGAGAAACCAGGCTCAGTCGGGGTGCCAGTTCTCCTCTGGCCAATTTAACAAACAGTGTATGTTTATTATTTTGGCAGCCTTATAGGTCAGAAGTAATATTAGATCGGAATATTCGAAAGATCGGAGGCATCACGCCGGAGACGGGTTTATTGAGGATGGCGTGTCGATTAAACAATTATTAAATAGGAATATTCGAAATATTGGAGTCATCACGCCGGAGATGGATCCATTGAGGATGCCATGTCGATGAGGCAATTTCAGAGGGGAGACTAATTGGTCTCTGCAGACACTTCACTGTCAAAACAGTGGCAGGAAGTCAACCCAAAGTTCAGGGGCTTACTCCGGGACTGGGACAAGTTACAGTTAGACGAACATGGCATACTCTACTGTAAGACGTCACAGCAGACTCAACTTGTGTTACCGGCCAAGTTTAAGCACATCGTCCTGAGGGAACTGCACGACAAGATGGGCCACCAAGGACTGGATCGGACTACAAGCCTTATCAGGGACCATTTTTTCTGGCCGCAGATGCAGAGGGATGTTGAGGAATATGTCCTGAAGATGTGTCCATGCATTAAGCAGAAAAAAACGTGTCGGGAGACACGAGTACCATTAAAGAGCATCAAGACAACTTAACCATTTGAGCTATTATCGATTGACTTTCTCAACCTGGACAAGTGCAAAGGAGGTTATGAGTATATCCTTGTTGTTATTGACCATTTTACTAGATTTGTGCAAGCCTATGCCACCACTTCAAAATCAGGCAAAACGGTGGCTGACCGACTGTTTAATGATTTTGCTCTGAAATTCGGATTCCCTTCAAGGATCCACAATGACCAAGGTGGGGAATTTGAGAACCAGTTGTTTGACCAGCTAAGGAAGTACAGTGGTATCACAGCATCAAGAACAACTCCTTACCATCCACAAGGAAATGGCCAGGTGGAAAGGTTCAATCGAACAATACTGCAGATGCTCAAGACTCTGACGGAGAGAGAGAAATCCAATCGGAGCCACTTAACAAACTAGTCTTCACATACAACTGTACCAAATGCGATGTTACAGGTTTCTCGCCGTTTTACCTATTGTTCGGTCACTCTCCAAGGCTCCCTGTTGACGCGTTGTTTGGACTTGACCAGGACCGTGGCTCCATCAGTCTGCGAGAGTATGTAAAACGCTGGACTAAGGGGATGCAAGAGGCTTATGAAATTGCTCAAGAACATTCAAACAAAAGGAATCCACATATAATCAACGGAGGAAAAAGAGGGGTGATAAGCAGGAGACCAGCAGTGAAAGTGATGAAGATGAGTACAGCTTCAGAGTGGAACTCCAACAAATGGACCAAAGGACAAATAGACAACGTGGGACAAAGAGTGACATGTTATCAGAGTCAGACTTACCTGAATCATCAGTATGTATTTATGGACAAGCATGTGAACCACATCCCCAATCAACCCAAGTCGAATTGGAAACTGAGTGTAGAGAAACGAGACAAATAGACAACCCAGAAGCCAGGCAGGGAGCTCAGGAAATCGGATCAACTGCTGGGTCAAGAACTGGAGTTAGTTGAGAGAGGAGCACCTGTAACACAAGAACAGAGAGACATGCACTTAGGGGAACAAGACAGTTTCAAGTTAACGAGGGCCAGACGTCCTCCAAAAAAGTTTAAGTATGACACCTTTGGGACACCAGTATGTCGCAATGTGCAGAGCATGAGTGGTGACTATTATCAGGACTTCAGAGTTCCAATCACTTGGTCAACAATGCCCCTTTCTTACCACCAAGCTCCAGCTTTTTCCTATTAACTGTGAATTGCCATATCCTTAACTTGATCAGCTAGTTTGATTATACTTCCAAGTGCCTTTGGGGCGAAAATGATATAGACTGTTGGGATGTGTTTATATACACTAACATTTGATCAACTATGAACTACCCTTTCTAATATGTACACTGAGAGCCTGGAAACATATATGAACAGTAGATGAACAATAGTGAACACAAGTGAACAGCAAAGCAGACACTGCTGTGGGATTTAGGGAACATGGACTGTTTTAGGGCTCTGAACACAATCACGTTAAGCCGTCCTAAGCTTCAAATGGACTGTTGTTGTTGAACTTTAAAACTCTCGTCAATAGGGCATTTGCCAATTGAGATGTCCTTTCGTTGTCCTTTCCTGACAACAATTCAGCCAAATGGACTGTTGTTGCTGAACTTTGAGACGCTTGTCAATAGATGGCATTTGCCAATTCATTGATATGGACTAAAAAAAAAAGAGAGAGGACCATCGGTCTCAGTGCCATTGTGAATGTAATTGCTTATTGACACTACTAATTAGTATTGCATAATAAGTATCTATGGAAATGTAAAGGGACTGTTGAATGTGTTTATTGGCTCATAAGTGTTTACATGTCGGGATGACATCTTAATAATAGGGGGAGAGTGTAATATGCTGAATTAGATTTACTGTATGTGTTTACATAAGGTTTAATGAAGTAATCAGTTTAAATAATTATTAAACATTAATTTAGGTAAATATGTTAAAATGTTATGTTTTGCATTAATTAATATGTTTAGTAAATTCGTATGATGTTAAAAAGCAAATGTTAATAGGTTTGGGATAGGTGCATCTGATTGGTCGTGTGTGTGCGTGTGTGTTTTCTCATATTTGGGGAGTTCTCGCGATACGCTTTATTCTCAGTAAAACTGTGAATGTGAAGCATCGCATCTGATTGTTTATTGACAAACGTGCTCCCTTACAGGTATATGAAGCGTACATTTGCACACATGTAAATATTAGTGTTTCTAAATGTATTTTTGCTAGGTATTGTATTGTATTATTGCGTGAAGTGCGATACGGGCTGAGTACAATGTAAAGCTGTAAAGTTATCGGCTGGGGAGCACGCGGTTGGCACGCAAATCGTTCATGTGTGTAACTTATGTAGGGCAATAAAATGTATACGGTTGAATTTGTTCTATAAATTGCTCTGTTTAGTTAAATGTAGATGTATGATTTGCATTGTCGTGTGTGTTTTGTATGAGATGTGGGCTCGTGAATATAAAGAGTGTGGATGTTTTAGTGTGGGATGTGCACTACTTTAAGTGTATACTCATTTATTCACTGTGAACTTGGGGTGCATTGTTAAAGGGGAAGTACATTAAGAGAGCATTTGTGTATAAAATTATATAAATAAGAGAGCTCATGCATTGTTGTGTGTAATAATCAGTAATCTCAGTAAAACTATGAATGTAAAGCATCACATCTGATTGTTTATTGACAAACGTGCTCCCTTACAGGAGTACTACAGTTGCCTTAATGTTCAGATAGATACATGGGTTACAGCCCAAACACCAGTTAACTTGAGTACATATATATATAAAAAAAGGTAATATTTACCTGAACATACTCCTGTATGAAGGTGAGTTCTGTTGCTTTGAAGTGAGTCACCAGAAGCTTCTCACCGGTCTCCTGGAGGTCTTGTTATTTTGTCAGAATACAGGTATTCCAAGTGCTCCATGGCATGGTAAGTGGAGTTCCACCTTGATGGACTGGGAACTATGAGCTGGCACATCTTCCAACATCTCAGCCAAAACATCATATGTGTGGTGCCCTATGATCCTGCGACAGGCTAATGCCCCAGAGCAGATACTTAATGTTTCTTGGTTTATCCAGCGGATAGTCACCCCAAGGAAGCTTCTGTTGTTTGATGACCACGCATCTGTTGTGGTACACACATGGTTCTGTTTGGACAAAATCTTAGACGGTGTGCTTTTCATTGATATATACTCATCCTCGAACATTCTTCCCAGTGTTCTCCTGGACATCAAATGCCTAGAGGGTAAAATCTCTCTGAACAAATCTGTGTACTCTGGTCTCTCCACAGTGTGAAGTGGATGCAGTCCTTGAATGATGAAGTAAAGGATCAACTTATCAAATCGCTCTTGGGTTAGGGTGGGTCTACCTCCTCTGAAATACTGTGCTACACTGCCTTGTATGAGAGGAACAGGGTGTTCCTCCTCCATTCCTGGGTGCGCTCCTCTTGGCATGTTTTTAAAATGTTAAAAACATAATTTCAGAATGATCTTTTCATTTTTAACTTTTCCTCTGATCCTTCATTCTTTCCTTACCTCTTCTATGCTAACATTTTAAGAATGTTTAAATTCAGTTATAAGTCATTTATAAATCATAAGTTAATATGTTCATAAATTATTAATAAGTGTTATGCTATACCGTATATATCTGTGATGAATAGTTTACACTTTATATTAGGGGATGCAGAAAGTGTTGTAAATGACTAGTATACACATACACATAACTTGTAACAGGTAAGAAAAATCTTTATGTATTATGTGCAACACATTTACAGTGATGAATTGATTACACTTTAGATACAGGGATGCAGAAAGCTTTATAAATTATTTATTAATGTTTTTCATTTATTCATCTATAACAGGTGTTTTACACTTTGTAATGTGTACTGCAGTGTAAGTGCTGACTGGTGAGGGTATAGACAGCTGTCTTCTCTAACACACATGGAGTCTTTAAACGCATGTGCACCTGATATGAGCTTAAGTGGAAGGTAAAACCGGTTCACATTATCAATAGATCCCACACACTCCACACAGAACACAAGTCTGTGCTTTATTTATTTATTAAATTATGAGTGAAATAATTTAACATAACCCACTGGAAGCCCCTCACTGTAAGTCATTTATAAAAGATTATCTGCTTGCAAAACAAATTATTCTTCTTAAAAATACTGCTTTAGCATATTAACCATTGTTTATTGAGAATGATACTAAAACAATTTTGACATAAATACTTGATTTGTGATAAATATTGTATCAAGTTTATCAACAATAAACTACAAAAGATGTCAGTGCGCACAGACACTGCGGCTTCGTGCTGCCCACATAGGTGCTGTTTTATGTTAATGATGTTTTTAATATTTATTATCATTGTATGTTGGTGTAACACAGACTCAGGCAGGTTGGGATCCATAAGCAGTTTATTTAAGTAAAACAGTGTCAAAGTACAAACAGGCTGGGGTTGAATCACCAGGAAGATCAGCAGTGTCAGAGGCAAAGCAGAGAGAGCGGTCACAACAGGCAGAAGGTCAGGGCAGGCAGCAAACAATCAAAGTCCAGTATCCAGGCAAACAGTAAACAAGAGGCAGGCAGTACAGGATCGTAAACGAGGGACAAAGCAGAGTCAGAACACAGGGAAATAACGCTCAGAAATGCAGTCGGGGCAAACAAGACTTCACAAAGTCTGACTGAGCAACCAGGGTATTAATAGTCTGTGAGATGAGGAACAGGTGTGTGGCAATCAGTCCCGGAATTTGGGTACAAGGGAATTGTAGTCCAAATGAACTAGTTCTCCGGAGAGTGAGACCTCCGGTGGCCGCTGGTGGAAACCTCACCGGCGTTTGTGACAGTTGGTAACTACTTGCATTGTTTTATTTTAAATGGACATTTTTCTCTGAAATTTACACAAGACTAATTTCGTTGTGCTACACAATGACAATTAATTGAATTTATGAATGTATAGTCATGTTTTATAAATGATTAGTTTATCATCAAGTAATAATTTATAAATTACATAACTGAGTTAACAAAACATTTATATAAAATGTTATAATACCACTTATTATTCATTTATGAATGTATAGTCATGTTTTATAAATGATTAGTTTAGTGATTTATAATTGAATGTTATTATAAAGTGTTACCAATTTAAGGAAGCTAGCTAGTGGTTAGCTGTTGACAAGTTGCTAGCTGGTGTTTGTACTGAATTGCGATGGTTGTGTTAGCTAGCTTATTCGGAAATCACCTGGATGTATGTTCTCAAATTCGTGTTTGAAGTCTTGGAAGTTAAGAGCAGCTTTTTTTTGGGGGTTGCACAATAAGCACCTGAAAACATACTTTTTTTCTGTTGTCTCAATCAGTATCATGTACTTCTCGAAATACGGCCAAGGCGACTCCCCCCTCGGGATCAATTCCTCTGCGTCCTCACCCTCTGCCATCTTTCCATCAAGTACATTTCTCGCGTGTCAGCAGTGTTGCCAACTATTTTCCAAGGACAATTCTATTATCTATTTTCATACATCAATTAGCATATCCGTGACGTCACTACGTTGTACTTGCGTCTTGCCTGCCTATTGTGTTTTCTCTCCTAATCCGTGCTCACATAGGCCTGCTGTATTTTAAAATAATATAATATAGCCAACTGTCCAATAAATATGTTCTCATTTACTATATCTTTTTGTCATACAATGGAACGAGTATGATATAGTGAATGACTACATTTTTATATGTGTAAAATCATCTGAATTGAGAGATGTCAGAAACTGGATGAACTAAAGCTCTGTGATAGTGAGTAATATAAGTGATAAGCACAAGAGAAGAATGGAAATCATAACGGGTCAAACTAAATTCTTTAAATATAAAACAAAGGAAGCAGATAAGTGATAAATCCATGGCAACACTGTGTGCTCATGTGTAGCTCGCTCATTCACATCTCTCAGCTGCTGTGTGCGTTCACCGGCATGCGCTGCTGCTCCACACAGCCAAGACCTCGCGCTCGCAGGACAGTACTGGTAATATTTGTAAAGTTACTGAGGTTGGTCCAAAAAGACGCGAGATTTGTCGCTAGTCACTTTTTTGAAAAAAAGTCGCTAAAGGGGTCTGAAAACTTGCTAAATACAGCGACAAAGTCGCTAAGTTGGCAACATTGCGTGTCAGCCCAAGGATTGGTAGAGTACGTGATGTCACCATCCGGAGCAGAAGGTGGCGGTAATGCACCAAAAAGCTGTTTGCTGTAAAACACAAAGTCACTTGGCGGTGTCATGAGAAATCCTGGGTGCGTTCCATTCGACAGGGACCCTACTGTTCTACTGGGCACTGTTCACTGCTCCGTACTCCCTGAGCACAGTATATCAGTTAAAGTGGACTTCGCTGACAATAATCTCTCATTTGGATCGCCCTGCAACGTCATCAAAGAAAGGCAAAGACGGGGTCGCGCAGATTATGATATAACATAAATTAATATTGTAATTTACTTTACTTTCAAATTTAAAACCATATAATAAACATATACATTTACAAAACACACAGTATGTATCTAAAAAAATATAATCAAAACATTGTCCATTAGTTTTATTAGTTTACATATACCTGTATTGACTATGAACAGATTTGAAGCTGCAACTGTCAATTCAGTATGAAAATAGATTTTGATTTGGTTAACTATGTATAAATGTATTCTTAATCAATGGTCTTTATAGCGGTCTCATCTTGTGCACTTTCTTTCCCAAGCGCAGCTGCAAAGTAAACATTCCTGAGGTAAATAAAGTAAAATATTAAAAAATGACAGCCCTCAGCTGCTTCTCACTTTTAATTTGTTTACAGATTCATAAAATATAATATGCGAATGTAACAGTGTTATAGAGTGAGCTGTTGTGGATAGACCTGTAGGGGGCAATCTAATGCTGTTCGACTTGACTTAAAAGTAGCAAAGAAGAACTTGTGGGTGTGCATATGGAATCCACCTGGAATGCCATCAAGTGTACTGCTGCTGCTGATCTCCTTGAGTAAAAACACATTCTGAACAGATCTGTCTCACGCAAGTTATTACATTTTGGCGTCGAGGATGAAAGCAAAGAAAATAAATTTTTTGAAGAGGAAAGAAGTTTTTGAATGGAAAAGAAGTTTAATCCGTACAAGTTGGAGCTTTGGGAAAGAAGATGGCCAACATGGTAGGAACAGTCACACCATTTGATAGTCAATCTCAGTCTTGTGAAGAATATTGTGAAATCCTGCAACATTTCTTCGAGGCAAATGAGATTACAGAAGCAGCCATGCAAAAAGCGATATTGTTGAGCACTGTAGGAAGTCAAACATACAGTCTGCTGAGGAATTTATTGAGCCCAGTTAAGCCAGGAACAAAGATGTTTGGTGAATTAGTAGAATTACTGAAAGAGCATTTCAACCCTGAACTCAGTGAAATTGTACAACGGTTTAAATTCAATTCAAGATCAAGAGAAGAGGGAGAAACTGTACTGGAGTATGTGGCAGTATTGAGGAAATTGGCTCATGATTGGCTCAAAAATTGACACAAATGCTTCGGGATAGACTGGTATGTGGCATAAATGATGACCGTATTTAACGTAGACTGTTGGCAGAAGCAGAGTTAACATTTGAAAAGGCATTAAAAGTAGCTCAAGCAATGGAAACGGCCAATAAGGATGTGAAGGATTTGCAAGTTCAACGCTCATCCAGTTTAATGAGAGTGCATAAAATGTCTGTAAAGCAAGAAGATAGTCAAAGTAGAGCATGTTACAGATGTGGGAGTTTGCAACATTTGGCCAATTAGTGCAGATTTGCTTATGAGATATGTCACAGATGTTGGAAACAAGGACACATAAGGAAAGTATGCAGATCAAAAAGTTCCACCAGCGAAACAAACTTTCAAGGGGGAGAAAGACACAAGAGAGTGGCCAGAGGAGGACAAAGATCGCATTATGTGAGTAGAGATGAAAAAAGTGCATCTGATGAAGAAGGTATTTTTACAGTTCACAGTTTGAAAGAAACCGAGATTCCAAAAGTTGCTCCCCTGACTATCACATTGGCTGTTAATGAGTCAAATGTACCTTTTGAAGTGGATACAGGCTGTGGTGTGACTGTAATGACTGGGTCAAATTTTTCCAATTTATGGGAAAAACATAAAATTCCAGAATTAAAGACCTGTTCTTTGAAGATAAAAAACTATACTGGCCAAGCTTTAACAGTGTTAGGTTCTGCACAGGTGGAAGTCAGACTCAAATCAGCAGTGAAGGAGTTACCGGTAGTGGTAGTACCCGGAACAGGACCCAATTTATTAGGAAGAGGATGGATTAAGGAATTGGGCATGGAATGGGAGGCCATACATAAGCTTCAAGGGGTGGAAAATGTAACCTTTCCCGAAGTGCTCAGCCGACATGCAGAATTGTTTAAAGAGGAATTGGGTGAATTGAAAGTGCCACCAGCCAAGATTTATGTGGACAAAGAAGCTGTTCCCAGATTCTTCAAAGCCAGACCAGTTCCTTATGCAATGAAAGTGAAGGTAAAAGTTGAAATAAAACGCCTGTTAAGAGAAAACATTATAGAACCTGTTGAACACTCTGAATGGGCTGCAACGGTAGTACCAGTGTTAAAGTCTGATAGTACAGTACGACTATGTGGTGATTACAAGGTAACAGCAAATCGAGTTTCAAAGTTGGAACAGTATCCCATTCCCCGAATAGAAGATTTGTTTGCGACATTGTCAGGTCTTGCTTACCATCAGATTGCATTAGATGCAGAGTCCAAGAAATATGTCACAGTGAATACCCACAAGGGGCTGTTTACTGTTTACTTTGGAGTTTCTTCTAGTCCTGCCATATTCCAGAGAACCATTGAGGGAAGGTCTCAAGGTCTTCCGTATGTAGCAGTATTCCTGTAGCAGTATTCCTGGACGACATCTTGGTGACCGGTCATAATGATGAGGAGCATCTCCAAACGCTTGCCAGGGTACTGGAAAGATTGCAGAAAGCAGGACTGCAGTTGATACGGAGTAAATGTACCTTCATGGAAAGAGAGGTAATGTTCTTAGGCCATAAAGTAGACGAGGCTGGCTTGCAACCAGTACCAGAAAAGGTGACTGCTATTCAAAATGCCCCCTCGCCAAAGAATGTGACAGAGTTGAAGGCCTATTTGGGACTGTTAAACTACTACAATAAGCTCTTGCCTAACTTGTCTACTGTGTTAGCCCCTGTGCACAAGTTGCTGCGGAAAGATGCAAAAAGGAACTGGGGTGGGGAAAAAGAGGCTGCTTTTGCTCGGTCTAAGAAAATAATCCATTCAGTGCAAGTTCTGGTCCACTATGACCCCCAGAAGGATGTGATTTTATAATGTGATGCTTCTCCCTATGGCCTAGGTGCAGTTCTTTCGCATAAGATGCCTGATGGTAGTGAAAGACCCATTAGATTTATGTCACGGACATTGAATCAAGCTGAGCGGAATTATTCACAGATGGACAAGGAAGGGTTGGCTGTAATGTTTGGCTTACAGCACTTCCATAAGTATTTGTATGGTCGAAAGTTCACCATTGTTACAGACCATAAACCTTTGTTGTCTTTGTTTAATGAGTTAAAAGCTGTTCCCCAAATCTCCTAGGATCCAGCGATGGGCTGTGACACTAAGAGCATATGGATACACCATCATCTCAAGCCTGGCAAGGAACATGGAAATGCAGATGCTCTAAGTCGGTTACCATTGACAGAATCTGGCCCTGAACAGGAGGAAAGAGTCCTCATGCTGGAGAATGCAGATATAACCTTAATTACAGCAGAACAGGTGAGAGGATGGACACAAAAAGATCCGGTATTATCCAAGGTGAGAGAAATGGTACAAAGAGGATGCCTGCAGGAATTAATAGGAGCAGAGTTTGATCCATTTACATCCAGGAAAGATGAATTAAGTGTACAGGATGGTTGTGTGCTCTGGGGGGCCCCGAGTAATCATTCCCAGTGTGGGTAGATCAGAAGTTCTGAAACAACTGCATCAGTGCCACCCAGGAGTGTCTAGGATGAAAACTTTGGCCCGAAGTTATGTGTGGTGGCCCAAGTTAGATCAATATGTTGAAAGGTTGGTTAAAACCTGTCAGATGTGCCAAGAGCATAGGAACGTTCCAGCTGTAGCTCCACTGCATCCTTGGAATTGGCCAGAAAAACCATGGCAAAGATTGCATGTGGATTATGCAGGTCCATTCATGGGAAAAATGCTCTTTGTCTTGATTGATGCACATTCAAAATGGATGGATGTGTATCCAGTGAACTCAGCCACATCTGCTGCCACCATTGAATGTTTGCGTAATAGTTTCAGTAACCATGGACTACCTGAACTGATTGTATCCGATAATGCTACTTGTTTTGTTAGTGCTGAATTCAAAGAGTTCCTGAATAAAAAGTATGGCATGTCACTTCTGCACCTTATCATGCTTCCATTAATGGTTTAGTAGAATGGGCCATGCAAATTATTAAAGGCATGCTGAAAAAAAGTGTTGAAGGAACAATTGCCACTAAATTGGCCCGAGTGTTATTCAGTTATAGAATTACTCCTTAGACCACTACAGGTCTCTCCCCAGCTGTAATGTTACATGGACGGAAATTGTGATGTTCTTTGGACTTTATGCATCCTGATTTAACTAGAAAGATTCAGGAGCAACAACAAAAGCAAAAAGTCCATCATGATAAAAAAAACAGATAAGCGGATTGTTTTATTTTAGCTAAGCCCGAGCTTATCTTTTGAAACCAAAACATCATCTTCTAGGGTTTTCAACATATTAACACCAATTATTTTCAGAGTTAGAGGAATTTTCTCTAAAATTTGTCATTTAAAGCCCTCTACGTAACTATTTGCATATCTTTTCCACCATTTTATCACCATTGTCTTTAATTTTAACCTCATAATTTATGTTAACATTATCATAGATCTTTCCTTCAAAAAGAATTAAAGACTCCAGTTTATTGACCTTATTATTATCTCATTAGTTTCTTAGACAGAGTGTAAGTCTCAGAGCAGAGCTGCTTACAGCGTTTGCTCTCGTTTGTCTCAAAATCTTTATCCGGACTGATCAAGTTACTGACCATGTCACTCAAATTGTTAGCCATAATTTAGTCAAAGTTCATACTCACCTGAAATTATACCAGCAGAGATGGAAGTGGCGATCTTTAAACACAGCTGTTGCTTCTGCATGATAATACTACATTTTCCTTTCCCTGTTATCTGCCTCTTTCACCCAACATTTCAATGTTTGTTTGCATTTCTCACACATGTTTCCCACAACAGCCCTTCTGAAATTATACCCCTCTTCAACTGACTCTTTCACCACTTTCAGTCTGGTGACACTCAGCGTTCCCTCTTTTGGGAACCCATCATATTTAATTAACTATACCTTGCATGCATTTTTGGCCATATAGTTTTCTCATTTGACAAAATACCGGTGTATCATATTCAGCTAGCTTGCTTTGAGATTTTCCCATACTGGCAGTCTGTCTCTGTGGCTCCGTTCAGATCTGATTTCTTCACCCAAGACCAGAAGGTTGGACGCTCGCAATATTGTCCCAATTTTTAATAGCCCACGTGACTTCCTTTTCTACACAGTAAGAAGCATAAGTTCACGCTGCTCAGCCCATGTGATTGCAGTTTCTTTTTCTACACAGTAAAAGACCAACCCCGCTGCGTTTTAATAGCCCACGTGATTTCAGCTTCCTTTTCTACGCAGTAAGAAGCATAAATTCACGCTGCCCAGCCCACGTGATTGCAGCCTCTTTTTCTACACAGTAAAAGACCAACCACGCTGCATTTGCCACAGAGTCAGACATCCCCCCCATGGTTTATTCCCTTAATTTCCAATTTTTAATTCAACCAAATTTCTTCCCCGAATTTTAAGTTTGTCTCTTACCAGAAGTGTCCCGTTGCCACCTCGGGTTCGTTTTCTCTAATTCCAGTGGTCGGACTCCCGGACCCCCTGAGCGGTCGGCCCCTTCTCCCTCAATCTGTCGGGGTAGGGCTGTGACTCTAACGTCCAGGATGATCAGTCACCGTCCACTCTCGGGGTCCAAAAGGCACATCCAAGGAATCCCACTTTTCCTGACACCAAATTGTTGTGGCAAAAATATATTCAATTGCATTCACTGAATAAGAGACAAACCTTAGCCAATTGTCTTTATAAAGATTTATTTTCTTTGCAAGAAAAGAGTCACAGTCATACAGCCATCCTGAATGTCTGCAGAGTGCTAACTGAAGACATAACAGAAGCCACAATCTCTTATACCCCCAATGTCTAAACAATCCTTCTCAGTAGTTTTCCAAACATGGTAAAAGTAAGAAACACAGCACACAGAATTAGAATTAGTTCTGCCCGACACCTTTGGTACAGGAGAGCCCTCAAATAAGGTGTCCCGTTACCCCTAAGGTCACAAACTAGTCTCTGTGTCTGTTTAGTTTAGTGGTGTCCTGCATGGCAGAAACACATGTTAGCTCTTGTATAATATCAAATATATGTCTTAATTAATCTTCCTCTATGATTAAATTTTTCCACCACACTTAAAAGTAGCAAAGCAGAACTTGTGGGTGTGCATATGGAATCCACCTGTGATGCCATCAAGTGTACTGCTGCAGCTGATCTCCTTGAGTAAACACACATTCTGAACAGATCTGTCTCACGCAAGTTATTACAAACAGTTATTGCCATAACCATTCATAAATACAATAGTTTGTATAAGAACTATGAATATTCAAATGCATACATAAACTCCATCGCAGAGCTGTTTAAAAACTGTTCCAACGGCTCTGCTCTATCGTTAGTTCAAACTGGTGATGCAACGCGCAATGACAGTTGGGTGATTTTCACTCTCCACTTCCTGTGAAGTGATGTATCGATGTTCCCTTCTTCCCTATGCCGATCGCAGTACCCTTTGGACTGAACATGTTCGCTCCCTTTGGATTGGAATCTCACTTAAGATGACGGAATACCCTGTGAAGTCCACTTCGCAGTCCACTTATGGTCGAATGGAACACACCTCCTGTCCCCCTGTGAAATAGTGTCCGCTTAGGACCCAACGTGGTAGCTGTTTTAAATGCCTGATCAAAAGCTGTTATTGCGATTTTTGGTTTAATGGCGAATCGAGCTGCTGTAGCTTATTCTAGCAAGCTAAATGCTCTGTTCAAAATAAAAGCATTTAAAAAATGTGTTACAATAACAAAACGCATTACGTATCAGACACATTAGTAGTTTTGTGTCATCATCTTGTTTTATTTTTGTAAAAGCATCATATACATCTCTTAAAAAAACTGACCATGATTAGACCATGAGGGTTAAAGTGAATGGTAAGTGTATTTTAGCGTATTGACTTGTATCACTTGTATAACCACAGTTACACATATAAAATAAACAGTGTAATTAAATGACCTTTAAATTGTTTTTTATCAAACATACTTTATCTGTTAAAAACAAAACAAAAAACAATTTTGTATTAAGTAATAATATGTAATAAGGATAAGTAATGCAGAATTAAATTATTTAATTAATTTTTAAAGCATTAGTTTTAATTCTTAGTTTCTGGAATATTTTACCTCAACATAGCTGTTGGATGTTTTTCAGTTAGGTAACATTATTGGAAGAAAAATATAACACTTGTAATGAGAACATCCAGCTTACCCCGCAAATCAGATTCTGGAACGAATAGAATGGGTAATAAAAATAAAACACCCCAAATATATTTGTTTATAGTTTAACACATACAAAACATATAATCTGTTTTAGAGCGCTATTTAAAATTTGATTTGTAAAGAAAATGTCTCGGTTATGACTGTAACCTTAGTTCCCTGAATAGGGAACGAGACGTTGCGTCAGCAAACAAACGGCGCTAGCTTCTGTGAGAGGCTGAAGCAAGACGCAAGGGAGCACTAGAGTGTAGAATGGTCTTCACAACCTCGGTTGAGAGACCAGAACTTATGAGCTGGGCCCCCTCAGAGGCCAAGCCCACAGATTCCACAGCTCTGGGCGAGGTAACCCGGTGTAGGGTGCAGAAAAGCTTTAGCCATACCGGTAGCAAATTCCAAGCACGAGGGTGCCACAGAGAGGGCTTGTAAATCCCCAATTCTTCTCAGAGAAGATATAGCAAGAAGAAAGATAGTTTTAAGAGTGAGAAACTTCTCAGGAACTTCAAGCGACTCAAAGGGAGCCTCAGAAAGGCTTTGTAGAACAATGGATAAGTCCCAGGCCTCAGCCTCATAGTACCACGGAGGAAACGAGTAACCAGAGGGTGTCGCCCCAAAGAAACACCACACTCCTTTGGGTGGTAAGCTGCTAAGGCCGCCACATACACCTTTAATGTGGAGGGAGCTAACCCAGCGGAGAACCTCTCCTGCAGGAACTCCAGCACCGTGCTCGCAAGGCAGTTAACTGGATCCCACAGGCTATCTCTGCACCATGAGGTGAAGAGTCTCCACTTCAAAGCATACAGTTTCCTCGTGGAGGGAGCACTAGAGTGTAGAATGCAGAACTTATGAGCTGGGCCCCCTCAGAGGCCAAGCCCACAGATTCCACAGCTCTGGGCGAGGGTGCAGGATGGCACCGCCCGCCTGAGAGAGAAGGTCCCTCCTGAACGGAATCTCCAGGGGAGAGCTGTCGAGGAGCGACACAATGTCCGAGAACCAAACTCGGGCTGGCCAGAACAGAGCTACTACCAGAAGACGGGCCCCGTCCCGGCGCACTCTCTCTAGAACTACCGGAAGCAGAGCAATCAGGGAAATGCGTACAGGGGCAGCCTCTGCCACTCCTGTACCATGGCGTCCAGTCCCAGAGGAGCTGGAGGCATTAAGGAGAACCACAGTCGACAATGTGTGTTTTCGTGTGTGGCAAACAGGTCCACATCGGCCCTGCCAAACTTCTCCCAAAGGAGCTCCACCACCTTGGTGTGGAGTCTCCACTCCCCGGGCCTCGGCCCCTGCCTCGACAGGATGTCTGCTTCCACATTCAGGCACCCTGGGATGTAAACTGCCATGACTGAGTGCAGTTTCCCTTGGGCCCACAGGAGGATCTGACGAGCCAACTTGTATAATAGGCGAGACCTCAAACCCCCCTGATGGTTTATATAGGAGACCACCAATGTGCTGTCCATGCACACTAGCACATGATGACCCCTGAGGTATGGCAAGATTTCAGAGCCTGGAAAACTGCCAGCATTTTTAGGCAATTTATGTGGCACGAACGATGACAGTCCTGCCATAAGCCCTGGGCCGAGCGACCACTCATGGTCGCCCCCCAACCCATAAGGGAGGCATCCGTGGTCAGAGATACCTGCTGACACGGTGCCCCCAGTAACGGGCCTTGGGCCAGAAACCAAGGATCCTTCCACATGAGCAAGGCCACAAGGAATCACGTTGGACGCTGCTGCCATCAGACCTAACAGCCTCTGATAATGTTTGACAGTGAGTGACTGGTCTAGCTTCACCCCTTTTACTGCTGAGAGGATCGACCCTATGCAAGGCTCTGATAAGCGGGCCTGCATAGAGACCGAGTTCCAACTCACGCTTAGATACGTTATTCTCTGAACTGGAGAAAGAACACTTTTCTTGAAGTTGAGCCTCAGTCCTAACTTCCTCGTGTGCGAGAACAACATCTCGATGTTGAACCGCCAGGCGTGCTGACTGTGCCAGGATCAGCCAGCCGTCGATATAATTGAGAATGCGGATCCCCTGCATACGCAAGGGGGCTAATGCCGCGTCTACACACTTGGTGAAAGTGCGGGGTGAAAGGGCTAGACCGAAGGGAAGCACCCGATATTGACACGTTTCTCCCCCAAAAGCAAACCTCAGGTACTTCCTGTGCTGCGGAAGGATGGAGACATTTTTTGATTGAGACACAATATGTTTGAGTGTAAGCATCCTGAACTTGAGCTTTGCTACTGAGCGGTTGAAGATGAGAGGGCACAGCCCTCCATCCTTCTTTGGCATGATGAGGTACCGGCTGTAGAACCCTGACTCCCTGTTGGACAAAGGGAACTTTTCTATGGCCCCCTTCCGCAAGAGGGTCTGTACTTCTTGAGTCATTACCAGAGCCTGCTCGGGGCCCCCCAGTGTGGGCAGAACCCCGTTGAAACTGGGTGGACGACACCTGAACTGGATGACGTACCCTATTTTTACCATCTGCAGGACCCACTGAGATATACATTCACCTAAAGGATTATTAGGAACACCTGTTCAATTTCTCATTAATGCAATTATCTAATCAAACAATCACATGGCAGTTGCTTCAATGCATTTAGGGGTGTGGTCCTGGTCAAGACAATCTCCTGAACTCCAAACTGAATGTCAGAATGGGAAAGAAAGGTGATTTAAGCAATTTTGAGCGTGGCATGGTTGTTGGTGCCAGACGGGCCGGTCTGAGTATTTCACAATCTGCTCAGTTACTGGGATTTTCACGCACAACCATTTCTAGAGTTTACAAAGAATGGTGTGAAAAGGGAAAAGCATCCAGTATGCGGCAGTCCTGTGGGCGAAAATGCCTTGTTGATGCTAGAGGTCAGAGGAGAATGGGCCGACTGATTCAAGCTGATAGAAGAGCAACTTTGACTGAAATAACCACTCAATACAACCGAGGTATGCAGCAAAGCATTTGTGAAGCCACAACACGCACAACCTTGAGGCGGATGGGCTACAACAGCAGAAGACCCCACCGGGTACCACTCATCTCCACTACAAATAGGAAAAAGAGGCTACAATTTGCACGAGCTCACCAAAATTGGACAGTTGAAGACTGGAAAAATGTTGCCTGGCATTCAGATGGTAGAGTCAGACATTCAGATGGTAGAGTCAGAATTTGGCGTAAACAGAATGAGAACATGGATCCATCATGCCTTGTTACCACTGTGCAAGCTGCTGGTGGTGTAATGGTGTGGGGGATGTTTTCTTGGCACACTTTAGGCCCCTTAGTGCCAATTGCCTACCTGAGCATTGTTTCTGACCATGTCCATCCCTTTATGAACACCATGTACCCATCCTCTGATGGCTACTTCCAGCAGGATAATGCACCATGTCACAAAGCTCGAATCATTTCAAATTAGTTTCTTGAACATGACAATGAGTTCACTGTACTAAAATGGCCCCCACAGTCACCAGATCTCAACCCAATAGAGCATCTTTGGGATGTGGTGGAATGGGAGCTTCGTGCCCTGGATGTGCATCCTACAAATCTCCATCAACTGCAAGATGCTATCCTATCAATATGGGCCAACATTTCTAAAGAATGCTTTCAGCACCTTGTTGAATCAATGCCACGTAGAATTAAGGCAGTTCTGAAGGCGAAAGGGGGTCAAACACAGTATTAGTATGGTGTTCCTAATAATCCTTTAGGTGAGTGTATTTGGCAGATTCTCCCACTCTGGCAGAAAATCTACTAGGGGTACCAGCCTCTCGAGGTACCCCTAGTCTCTGATATACTCTGCATTGGGAGATCTGTCTTACTCTAGGAGGGCTGCGCCTGAGAGCGCCAACCACCGCCCCACCCTTTCTGAGGGGGGAGTACGGGTGGCGATGCACTGTTTTTGCTGCGCTCGGTGTGAGGAGCTTGTACCCAGGGTCTGCTGCTCCCGCACAGCAGCAGACGAGACCTGGGGCTTACGGGGAAGGAGCTGCTTGAGCGCCGCAGACTGTTTCTTTGCCTCCTGGAACCTGTCGGTGACAGTAGTGACGGCGTCACTGAACAGGACCCCAGGAGACAGCGGCGCATCAAGCAGGAAGCTCTTATCTTTCTCCTTGATCTCCGTAAGATTAAGCCACAGATGCCTCTCCCCACTCGTGATGTAACGAGAGCAGGGAGGAACACACTTTCTGAAACGCTGTTCGCTCGCCATAGTGTCTCTCTTTTGTATGTATGTGTTGCAAACTTGTTATATGAAAACAAAAAATTCTGAACACAAACACAGAGCTGACAAAGGACAATGTTACACAGAGCGCTTGCTGAAGACAGCAGAAGCTAGCGGCATTTGTTTGCCGGTATGCTTTATACCTTCCGGGTCGATGACGTCACCCGCCTATGACGTTCCATCTCTCCCTTGGACTGATTACACACATGCTTCACGACGCAATCATGCAGAGGCGTTCCCAAAGCGATGACGCAGCGCGAGTTCCCTTGAAAGGAAAGTTTTATTTTATTTGATTACTGTCTTTGATTAAACTATTAAAGGGGTCATGAACTGCGTTTTTATCGTTTTATGATGTTTCCTGGAGTGCACTTATACTGTTAGAATGCTTTTTACATCAAAAATTTTCATAATTTATAAATAAAAGGCATTTTTCCTACACTGATTTTAGCCCTCTGCTCTGAACGCTCCATTTTAAGGGGCGTGTCTGCTGGAGACTTCAGTGTAAACACCCACTGCTGTGATTGGCTAATGTCTTTGCATTTGTATTAGTATTACTCTCTCTTTTAGCACGTTTTTACTATTACAGCTCTCATGGTTAACTAATTGTGAAAAGTGTTGCATTACATGTAGATCTATGGCATTATATTAAGATCTATGGCATTATATTAAGATTGTGGCATGAAAGGTTGCAGTGATGAGCATTGTAGCCAATCACACACATGCTGAGCGCATGAAAGCGGCGATCTCATCATTGCAACTCAGTTTCTGTACACTAACGAATGCTTTCATCTTCACTACCAGTGCAAACGTGATATAGTAAAGAGATTCGTTGAATAAAACGGGAGTCACTGATAAACGCGTCACTGATAAACTGCTCAAACGATTGAGCTCAAAAGCTCAAAGGAAAGTTGATTTCTCAATTCATCACCCCTTTAATGATTATTACATATTATAAACTCAGCAAAAAAAGAAATGTCCTCTGACTTTCAACTGTTTTTACTTTCAGTAAACTTAATGTGTGTAAATATTTGTATGAACACTAAAAGAGTCAACACCATAAGACATAAACTAAAAATGTTTCACAGACATGTGACTAACAGAAATAGAATAATGTGTCCCTGAATGAAGGGAGGCTCAAAATCAAAAGTACCAGTCAGTATCTGGTGTGGCCACCAGCTGCTTGAAGTACTGCAGTGCATCTCCTCCTCATGGACTGGACCAAATTTGTCAGTTCTTGCTGTGAGATGTTACCCCACTCTTCCACCAAGGCACTTGCAAGTTCCTGGACATTTCTGGGGGGAATGGCCCTAGCCCTCACCCTGCGATCCAACAGGTCCCAGACGTGCTCAATGGGATTGAGATCCGGGCTCTTCGCTGGCCATGGCAGAACACTGACATTGCTGTCATGCAGAAACTCACGCACAGAACGAGCAGTATGGCTGGTGGCATTGTCCTGCTGGAGGATCATGTCCGGATGAGCATGCATAAAGGGTACCACATGAGGGAGGAGGATGTCTTTCCTGTACCGCAAGGCATTGAGATTGCCTGCAATGACAACAAGCTCAGTCCGATGGTGATGTGATATACCACCCCAGACCATGACGGACCCCCCACCTCCAAATCGATCCCGCTCCAGGGTACAGGCCTCGGTGTAACGCTCATTCCTTCGACGATAAACACGAATCCGTCCATCACCCCTGGTGAGACAAAACCGTGACTCCTCAGTGAAGAGCACTTTTTGCCCCTCCTGTCTGGTCCAGAGAAGGTGGGTTTGTGCCCATAGGCGGCGTTGTTGCTGGTGATGTCTGGTAAGGACCTGCCTTACAACAGGCCTACAAGCCCTCAGTCCAGCCTCTCTCAGCCTATTGCGGACAGTCTGAGCACTGATGGAGGGATTGTGTGTTCCTGGTGTGACTCGGGCAGTTGTTGTGGCCATCCTGTACCTGTCACGCAGGTGTGATATTCGGATGTACCGATCCTGTGCAGGTGTTGTTACACGTGGTCTTCCACTGCGAGGATGATCAGCTGTCCTTCCTGTCTCCCTGTAGCGCTGTCTTAGGCGTCTCACAGTGCAGACATGGCAATTTATTGCCCTAGCCACATCAGCAGTCCTCATGCCTCCCTGCAGCATGCCTAATGCACGTTCACGCAGATGAGCAGGGACCCTGGGCATCTTTCTTTGGGTGTTTTTCACAGTCGGTAGACAAGTCTCTTTAGTGTCCTGCGTTTTTAGAACTGTGACCTTAAATGCCTACTCTCTGTAAGCTGTTAAGGTCTTAACGACCATTCCACAGGTGCATGTTAATTAATTGATTATGGTTAATTGAACATGCATGGAAAACATTGTTTAAACCCTTTACAATGAAGATCTGTAAAGTTATTTAGATTTTTACAACATTATTGTTGAAATACACAGTCCTGAAAAAGGGACGTTTCTTTTTTTGTTGAGTTTACAATATTGATAATTATGATAAATAACAAATCAAATAGCAACTGTTTGTCTTTATATTCTCCTTTCATTACAGATGGCCATGTGTCTCTCATGGGCAGTAATGGTGACCTTCCAAGATCTTGTGGAATATTAATATCGTAATATTGCAACATTGGGCCTAGTTGGAAGCAGAATTTCATTCATAATGTCAGAAGAAACATGCAGAACAACATGCAGGGTTCATTTGCATTGATGATTGCTTACATTGCACTATAACAGTACATATTATGAATAATAATCACACAAGTCATATTTGTATTAATCAGAATTTATTAAAAATAAAAAACTGGATAGAATATTATATACAAAACAGAATAAAAATTTTGTAAAGTTTTGTAAAGCTCCATAAAAAAGTTTAATAGGTGGTTTCCTAAAAAAATTATATTTACTGTATTTTACAAAAGCAATGCATTCAGAAACACCTGAGACTGTTGGACTGTTGAGTGTCCAGCACAGTGGAGGCAGGCAGACTGTGAGGTTTTGGTTTGTACAGTAAGTTAAATAAATTCATGGTTGTGTTGTTGTTGTTTTGTTTTTGTTTTTTTAATGCATTAAATATGAGTTACTGAAAGAACACTTTTGTCTTTTTCCCTTATATGGCTTAAATTGAGGTGAGGGAGAAATGGACCGCTCTGAAGACAGAGACATTGCTGAGCGATGATCTGTGGCATCTGAGCAGATACCACGCATCATCTTTGTTTGCAAATGATGTTCAGAACATGACATACAAGAGGTATGTCTCAAATGTGTGTCCTCATTATTATAAATGCCAAAATGGCAAAATGTTATCCTATTGTAATTTTGAAAATATAGGACAACTAGGGAGGTGAAAAAGTAAAGTTGTTTCTCTTGTAAATGATTCCGAAATACATACATACATACATACACACACATATGTATGTATATGTATGTATGTACAGAAAACATTACATAATTACTAGGCTTTGTCAAATATAATATACATAATTAATATTCTGTTGTTGCCAAACAGATCAGCATTATCATACCCAGGAGAACTAAAGGCTTCAGTAACTTATGAGCTAAGTTGTCATATCTTGAGTCTTTTTACTTTTTAATTTTTTTACTAGTCTGGCTTCCTCTATTATCTGTGTTTACCATTTATTTACATTTCTTGAAATGCCCAGTGACCTTCTTTCTCTGTTCCAAGGTTCAGTTTCAACACTCACATGCCTATTGTAGGCATGGTGGACAGGGGTGGTCATAGGCACTCTGATTGGTCTGTGGCTACACAATGTTTGATATGAAGTGACATTTGAATGCACTGGGACTTAATAAGGGATATAATGAGCTACAAACTAAAATTATTACATTATCAGTTCCTAAACATAATATATGTCTCTGTACCACAGAAGCTGTGTCCTGCTACGCATGCCCAGGAGACTAGCCAGATCCTCTTACCTCAGGACTCTTCACTGCCCACTGCCACTGATGCACCTCAGTACTCTTCACTGACCACTGCCACTGATGCACCTCAGTACTCTTCACTGACCACTGCCACTGATGCACCTCAGTACTCTTCACTGACCACTGCCACTGATGCACCTCAGTACTCTTCAATGACCACTGCCACTGAGGCATCATCAGGCCACAGAGAAATGTTACTTACGGCACATAGCACAATTAACCTTTAAAGTTACAGCTGAATCCATGTAGTAACACAGCTAATTACCATTAACATTGTTCCAAATGTTCAGACTGACCAGTTAGAGGTGAACTGCTGGCCCCAGTGTAGGTTTTTTCTGTAGATACTTTGAAATGTTATGTATTGTGAAAATATCTAATTGTCTTAGAATGGTATTGTCCATATTGCTTAACAACATTTGTTAAAATAATATATTATCTCTAAACTCTTATTATTAATTCAATTGATTTAATTTTGTATTTCTACATGTTGTACTAAGTTGTTGCATAAAAGTAATGTAATTGTTGTATGTAATAATAACTGTGGTTCACAAATTACATAATATTTAATTGTATTGTATGTGTGTTTACATTTTGTATGAATAAATATATTGATATATTGATAAATGAAACAAATTGGAAGCACAACCATATCTAAATGTATTTTGTTTCACTTAAACTATATTACATTAAACTAACAATAATTATGATACAGTATTTAACATACATACAATACAATACAATAAAAAATTAGTATTTTTATTGGAGAAATATATACAGTACAGATACACTTAACAGAAATCGATTCAGAATATAATACAGTAATTCATAATACATGGTTCTGGACAAGCAATTGTTTAAAAATAAACTATGAATTCATTGTCATACTAAGTACACACAAACAACATTTATTTGAAATATGTAATTGATTGCTATAATGGGAGCAATAATATGCCTAACATATGTAAGGGATAATGTACATCCAGCCGGTTATCGCAGAATAAACCCCGACAGAGTGATCAGGACCCCGACGCGAAGCGGATCCACGACAAATACCAAGCGATGACTGTAAAACATATTCCTTTCCTTCATTTTGTATGAAATAATAAAAAAATCATTTATGCATGTGACACTTTGTGCACCAGAATATGGTTTATAATTATGAGCCATAGTGTCATAAATTCCCTGTGTTTGTGGACTCTTTTGTTATTTCCTGTCTTGTGCCATGTTCTGTAGTCCTTTGTAGTTTTTCATGTTGATTAGTCTTATTATATCTTATTAGTCTTATTACACGGGTGGGACTTGATGAACGAATGACTCGAACCCGAAGACTCGAGGTGAACTAATCAGTTCTGTTTCCGGACTGCATGCCTTGCATATGAGGCTGTCACGGCCCAGATCAGACATGATGACGGAACTAACGGCTCGAACCCGAAGACACGAGAGGTGAACTAATCTTTCCAGGGAATAGACGTGATTAAATGTTAAGTGACAAAAGAAAGAACGATTTGGATCGGGAGGTGAGGTGAACTAACAGATTGCATACATAGCCTGAAGACCTAGCTTAGCAACTAATTCATTTTTTTTCTCAAAGTTTGGCCATGGCTGCATTAGCATATAGTTAATTTTTTATTCCAAAAGTACTAAATGTGTTGGAAAATTTAACATTTTAATTATATTCTGCTGAAATGAACGACTTGAAAAAAGATTCGTTTATTTTGCTGAACGAGATTCAAAGATCCGAGTCAGTAAAATGATCCGAACTTCCCACTACTATACGTGTGACCATAGATATACATAATAAAGGCCTTTATTATGTATATCTATGCGTGTGACGACTGCAACTGGTAGTGTAAGCATTTGAACTGCAGAGGCACTTTCAACACTTTTCCCATAAATTGAATACGGAAGGCGATCGGCCGAAACTTTACTTTATAAAGTTTTAAATATGGATATTTTTCTTACACAAACGCATCGATTCGCTTCAGAAAGCCTTTATTAACCCCCCAGAGCCGCGTGGAGCACGTTATTTGACGGACAGATGCATTTTTATGGCATTTTTAACATAACAAGAATCGCTGCCATTATAAAGCTTGGATTATCCAGGATTTTTTTTTTATATAACTCCGATTGTATTCGTCTGAAAGAAGAATGTCATATACACCTAGGATGACTTGAGGGTGAGTAAATTATGGCCTCATTTTAATTTTTGGGTGAACTAACCATTGAAGTCTTACATCAGTCAAGGACAGCGGAGTGACACTTTAAGCATATAAGTAGTACAGGTCAAGATAACATAGTAATGTATCTATAATGTAAATAATAAAGAATAAAAAAAAACAATAATATACAGAACAGGTGCACAAAATAAATACAACAGGATTTTTTTTTATTGTATAAACATTAAAGCGGGGCTAGGGCTTTTAAGATGTAGGGTAAGTGCAACCCTGGTGTATAAACTAAGCTAATCGGGTAGCTGTATGCTATGCTAGAAAAAAAAATGTAAGAAAAAATTAAGAACGAGATATGCTTGATTTCACAACTTAATAGCTTCGGTTATATACTAGTATATGAAACATATGATTTGCAAGACGTTAAAGACTATTTTAACACAATTTAAACGACAAAAAAAAAAACGTGATTTTGTAAAAATTTGAATCATGCTCTGAACAGATTACCTATTAAAAGTTCTTTCAGCCAATAGAATCGCTCTGGGGTCCTAAGCGGACACTATTTCACAGGGGGGACAGGATTTCTCATGACACCTGTCCGTGTGTGGCGGTGGCGTCACTTACTGATCCAGGATCGGTGATCTTTAGCAGTTGTGTTTCCGATTTGAGCTTGTGCTTCAGAAATGCTTGGGAAAATGTAGCTTGTGTGGACGCTACCGCACTAGATCAACAAAAGAGCTTTGCTACTGAAAAGCTATTTGATTCAGAAAACAGCGACGCTACTACCACACTATTAACATTAACAAGTAGTACTGCCCAACACTGCTAAGGTGTTTCATGTGAATATTGAATAGTTTTATTTTATTTATTTATTTTTATTTATTTATTTTCCTGCACTGTGGAATTTTTCTATTTTTGTATAATAAAATTTGCCTCGAACAGATTCCTGCTTGTCCTGGTCATCTTATTGCCTCCAACCGCAAGGATCATCCACGACAAATACCAAGCGCTGACTGTAAAACATATTCCTTTCCTTCATTTTATATGAAATAATAAATCATTTATGCAAGTGACACTTTGTGCACCAGAATATGGTTTATAATTATGAGCCATAGTGTCATAAATTCCCTGTGTGTTTGTGGACCCTTTTGTTATTTCCTGTCTTGTGCCATGTTTTGTAGTCCTTTGTAGTTTTTCATGTTGATTAGTCTTCTTTACCACACCCCCTTGTTATCTTGTTAACCTTGTTTCCCTTAGTGTATATATACCCCAGTGCTTCAGTTGTTGTTTGTTGGTTGTTGCTCCTGTATGTGTGTTCCTGTCGTTGCGCTCCTCCCTGTTTTTGGATACCCTTGTTCTTGGATATACTGTTGATGTTGTTTGTTATTAAATCTTTAATGCTACATTTGGATTCTCACTCCGCTTCATCCCTGCTCACACGTTACATATAGACTAACCCAGACTAACAAAGCTTATCTAAAAAGAATGCAAAGAATGATCTAAAATCCCCTAAAATTGGTATGTTTATCTAGGTCTTGTAATTTTATTTTACAAAAAGCAGCACAGCAGTTCTGCTCTGGGATATTTCATGAAGCAAGGCCATTCCCCTTGATCTCCAGCTGGCTGGAGTTCTGGGTGTTTCCTTTTGCTCCTTCGGGAGGAAGTGAGGATCAGAAACAGCTGAGAGCACTTGACTCCCTCTTGTCACTGGGCTGGTCTATTTCTCCCCAATAACAAAGATCTTGAAAACCTATTTATCTAAAAAACTTTGCATCACCTTAAGATAAAATAGGGGTGATAATCTTGTAGCAAAAAGCATAGCTTGTCCATCAGCCATATCCATGGTGCAAGTGACTGTGAATAAAACTCCCTCAGAAGTTTTTCTGGATAGAGCTGCATAAAACAACACTCATTGCTAACAAATAAACTTCTGGCATGACTTGCGGCATTATATTGAGATAATCTCTAAATCTTTCTACACTTTTTTATGTGTAGATGTAATAGCTACAGTTGCTTTAAGTTGTGCAAGACATAATATTTGAGTAACTTTAGCTGAAAACATTGGCAATTAATCAAACAAAAACTTTTTTTGGCTGCTTTTCTCAACTGACTCAAAAAAGTCATTTGTCTGTATCATTTAATAACAGGTCCGTTGGTATCAAGGAATTCAATCAAGAACATCAACTAAACACCTTAATCACAGCAAATTTAAAATAGGTTTCAACCCAGCTGACAAAAATATGTTTTAAGAACGTTTTGCTTATGTTCTGAATGTTCTCTGAATGTTCAGTTTTTTGTTTTGTTTTTTGTAATGATTTATAAATATTTTTTCTTGGTTATGCGAACGTTAACGGTACATTCCATTTTATAATTTTGCAAACATTATGGGAATATTACTTTAGAATTACTTTAAACTTTATGAAATAAGTAGTAATCCATGCCGAAAACACTAGGCCGTAATCCATGCCTTATTTTTCACAAAGAAAATAAGGTTTTTGTGCCAATGTGTTGGGAACATTAAGATAACCAAGAGCAGATAACTTTGAACAAACATTCTCTAGAATATTTTATCTCTAGAAAATAGTTGCTATAGTGCAACCATCTAATAGTACAATTTTCTTCTTTTTTATGAAAACACTTGGCCAATATTACTTCACACGCTTTTAGTCCAAAGAAAAGCACAGATACGTCAAGCAGATATTTACGCAAATAGAAATATCGCCACCTGCTGGTTATAGACTAGCACATTTCACATTAGTACACTGCTTATTTATGTATTTATGTAAGTCACATAGTCTATGTCACTTTCTATATCAAAGTGAGATCAATAAACAACAAATAAAACTAATTAAAAAATAAAAATGGTTATTTTCATTTTTATCTAAATCATGATATCTAAATCATACCTAAAAGGTCTGTGAGGATTGTATAAAGACATATAACTTAATAATGTGCAAAACTTATAATAATGAAACACTTTTAATATTAAAATGTATTTTATTAATTGAGTATATTGAGGGTTCAGCTGGGTGGTTTGTGTGGTTGGATTTTGCTCAAAATAAAATAATAATATAATAGGCCACCTTATGGAACAAAAAATATATGGAAATATACTGCAAAATATAATGCAATATATTACATAATACATTTATATATATGGGAAACTAGTGCTTATATTTTTCAATGTACTGCAATATATGCATTGACCATGTATGGCTATATATTGATACATATACAATATTTAGAAATGAAGGCAAAAGTAGCATTACATGTAATATTCAATATTCAGGTGTGCTTGTGCTATTGTTAACTAGCTTGAAAATATGAAACATTTATAATGTAAGTAAATATAAACATAAAAAAATATATTACATTGTATATTTCTCTATATATGTTTTTATACTTTATGAGTAAATATATCTGCAATATATTATACACATGCAGTACCATATCTGATCACATATACATCTATATTATAAAATGTATTACTGAGTATAAAATTGCATACATTATGATATATTAGTAAATATATAGTCACATATTTTTCAATATATGAAAAGCGGCAATTCCTTATGTATTATTCAATATATTGTAATATATTAACACAAAATATTATTCTATATATTTTCAAATATACTGTTATATAAGTTAATATATTGATCATTTATATATAGGGAAATATATTTTCTTTGCGTAAGGTCATGCATTCCAGAAGTGAATATAACTAGTCAGCACCATTTCAATTAATCAAATTAATATCAATCACCTGAAGCCATTAAACTGTGAGAGCTCAGGTGTGGCAAATCTCTGAATCATTGTACTTTCCACATCTACTCCATCTGCAGAGTTTGCTTCAGATTTAAGTTCATTTCTCTCATTTTCTTTATTATCAGATGCACCTGTATTTATCTCAGATGTGAACAGAGTTATTATAGCACCTGTAGGTGATTGTGGCCTGGATTCATGTCTTTCCACTGGTGGGTCAGGTGCAGAGTAACCACTAAAACTCATACATGTATTTATCACTGTTGGTGGATGTGGCAGGACATCATTAAGGCCGTCAGGATCTTGTTTAAATGGCTTTGATGCTTCAAAAGGTGTTGTGTTGCATGGTGCTCTGTGAATTTCTGTCTCCACTGATTCCAAAACATTGGGCCCAGGTTCACCTTGTCTTTGTCTTTCAAATAGAGGGATTTCTGCCAAAATGAATAAAGGATATTAGAGAGTGTTGCATTCACAGTAGTATGAAGGCATGAATGAGGAGGATTATTTACCAGTTTTGTTGCTACATCTGATTCGTTTATTGATGTCTGAATGCCTGCGTACTGGATGTTCACCTGCAAGAGACAATGTGCATAAAGTAAAAGCTAAAGGGAAATTGCTTTAATAATATATTATATTGTATATTTCACAATACATTCTTATAATATTTCATATATTATATTATGTATTATAATATTATATATGATTAATTTAACATTATATATATATATATATGAAGTTTTATCAACACGGTTCGGGAGGAGCACATGTAGTGAATGTGACATACATAATTCACCCTTGTTGTTAAATATGGTTCTATACACTGCTGAGTATTAACGCAGTACTTTATCCTTAATAACTGTTCAGAAATCGCGGTCCCTTTAAGATGTTCTAATGCATGTTGACGTATGACAGAGGTTAACACCCCCTTGAGGAAGTGTTGTAGTATTATTATTTTGTTGGTATTAAACGACACACACTCGTGTGCTCAACGTGAGAAGTTGTCGCTTGTTCTTCACAGCAGTTTCCACACTGGTGACCCCGACTTTAGTCTGCTGGACGTATCCAGAGAAACGACACTACCATGACCGCGAAACGCTGTCACTCTTAAACTCCCCGGATTCTGGGAAACGTCAGCTTCGGCATGGTTCGCTCAGACCGAAGAGCAATTCGCGTTGCGTGAGATCACCGCGGATACAACTAAATACTACTATGTTGTCTCAGCTCTCGGAAATACAACAGCATCCAGAGTGGTGAGCCTTCTTACAAATCCTCCAGCAACTGACAAGTATGCAGCACTCAAAGCCCACTTGTTGAAAACATTTGAACTGTCAGACGCTGGGTGACAGCAAACCGTCCGAGCTCATGGATCGTATGCTGTGTCTTTTAGGTGAGCACAGACCCGATTTTCTTTTCACCCATCTTTTCCTGCGTCAGCTGCCTTCCCAAGTGAGAGCTACACTAGCTAATACCACAATCATTGACTGTCGGAGACTAGCTGAGGAGGCTGATAAGTTTTTCCTGGCAAGTCAGGGACATTTTGAGTCTACGTTTTTTTCCCGCGCACATCACTTCGGCGACACAAGATGACTCCACACTCATCGCTGCCACCATTTCTTGTCGACAACAGTTTTCTGGCCCTCAACAACCTTCAGGCTTATGTTTCTACAATGCAAAGTTCGGAACCAAGGCCAACAAATGTCGCCCACCATGCAGTTTTGGCGGGTCGGGAAACGCCAGGGCCGGCGCTCAGTAGTGGCCATGAGCGTCGGCCGCATAGGCAGGCTTCTTTTCATCCGCGACGTCTCCGGACGGCGTTTTCTGTGCGACACGGGAGCACAGAGGAGCGTCCTGCCTGCATCCCGTTTAGACTTGGTGACTGACAGCCACAGCCCCCCTATGGAAGCTGCCAATGGTAGCCTGATCCGCACGTATGGCACGAGGTACGTCGAATTGTGTTTCGGAGGACAGCATTTAGCCTGGGATTTTGTCACAGCTAAGGTTGCTTTTCCCCTCCTTGGGGCTGATTTTTTGTGTGCGCATGGACTGTTGGTGGAAGAACCGCCGTTTGATTGACGCTGTCACGTTTTGCTCTTATACGCGCACGCTCAGCGGGTAGTGACTCTATGCGGCTGTCTAGCATGCTTTCAGTTTCCGATGATTTCCACCGTCTACTTGCCAGTTTCCCAGCCCTCACTCAGCCCACTTTCTCTGCATCGGCCGTGAAACACGGTGTGGAGCACCATCTCACCACTACTGGCCCACCCGTCTACGCCTGCGCTCGGTGCCTCGACCCGACCAAGCTTGCCGTTGCAAAGGCTGAATTTGCAAACATGGAGTGCCAGGGAATAGTCCACCGATTCGACAGCCCGTGGGCCTCACCCCTTCACATCGTCCCTAAACCTGGCGGCGAATGGTGCCCGTGTGGCGACTACAGGCGGCTTAATGAGGCAACGGCAACTGACCGATACCCAGTCCCTAACATACAGGATTTTTCAGCACACCTGGCTGGCAAGGTGATATTTTCCAAGGTGGACCTCGTCCGGGGATATCATCAGGTGCCGGTACAACCACGGGATGTTCCCAAAACAGCAGTGATCAAGCCGTTTGGTCTTTTTGAGTTCCTGCGCATGCCTTTCGGCCTTAAAAAACGCTGCCCAATCTTTTCAATGCCTCATGGACTCTGTTTTGCGGGACCTGCCTTTCCTTTTTGTGTACTTGGACGACATCCTAGTAGCTAGCACGTCCAAGTCTCAGCACCTGGCGCACCTCCGAACCCTTTTTTAGCGGCTTAGCCAATATGGACTAATTGTCAACCCTGCCAAGTGCCAGTTCGGTCTCTCCACCATCGATTTCCTTGGACACAGAGTCACTAAGGAAGGGGCAGTCCCTCTTCCATCAAAGGTGGAGGCGGTAAAACAGTTCCCACACCCGCTCACGGTCAAATCTCTGCAGGAGTTCCTCGGCATGGTAAATTTTTACCATCGCTTCATTCCTCGAGTCGCTCAGCTCATGCAGCCCTTACACGAGGCCTTGAAAGGTAAACCCAAGCACGCCGTGGACTGGACTGAGAGCAGAATCAAGGCTTTTGCTGCCACTAAAGCAGCCCTAGCGAATGCCACAATGCTGGCGCATTCCTCTCCTACAGCCCCCATCGCCATCACCTCGGACGCCTCAGACTATGCTGTCGGTGCTGTCTATGAGCAGTGGTTAAGCGGGGCCTGGCAACCACTGGCTTTCTTTAGCCGTCAGCTGTGCCCCTGCGAGCGGAAATATAGCACTTTCGACCGGGAGCTCCTGGGTCTCTACCTCGCCATCAGACACTTTCGTTCCCTGCTGGAAGGCCGGCATTTCACTGCTTTTGTGGATCACAAGCCACTGACATTCGCCATGGCCAAGGTGGCTGAGCCGTGGTCCGCTCGCCAGCAGCGCCATCTTTCCTACATTTCGGAGTTCACCACAGACTTGCAGCATGTTGCCGTTAAGAAAAAACGTATGGCGGACTGCCTATCACGTGCTATGGCAGGGGCAGTCCATCTCGGTTTGGATTACAACAGCATGGCGACAACTCAGACCACAGACCCAGGTGAACAACTCCTTAGGACCTCGGCAACAGGGCTGCAGATAGAGGAAGTGTTTTTTGGTGATGCTGGCACCACGCTCCTGTGTGACATCTCCACAGGTAGTCCGCGGCCTGTTGTCCCCTCGGGATGGAGACGACAAGTTCAAATGTATAAGCTATCTAAAAAACCCCTTTCGGCCACTTCCATCAGCATTCACGGTAAAATAATTTCTGCTTTTCCCGAGATGTTATTTGTTTCTTTGTCATGATTCACAATCGCGATTCTGTCTTCTAACAATTCTAATCGATTCATAAACTTGAATAATCGATGTTCTGTTAATAACGTGGTGTGTTTGGAGCCATGACGACAGAATCAACTGCAAGAGCAGTGCTCGTACAGTTTAAAGAGCGCACATCGCACAGTCTTGCAACAGGGAAAACTACAACAGTTCCTGTCTTAAGAAATAGAAAATGATCTTAAGATAACGTATTGTTACCGGCACACATCAAGCTTTTCTTGCGATCTAGCCGCCTCTGTGTACTACAGTACAGACAGATACTTTTCACACACGAGAAATGCGTTCATCATGGATGCGCACGTGGTTGCCGTGGTGATGAACAATAAATATACTTGCTGGTAACGCGAGTGAATGTATCGTGAGGTTAAATCACTGAAATGATGGCAATACAACAGCGCATACTACGTCAAACGATCATCCACTAGTTGGAACCAGCTGATAATCACTGCCTTTGATTCAATACTTCTCAACTTGACCCTCACATAAGCTCGGGCGCACAGGGCTCGACACAGTGTGACCATACTCGCATTTGCGACTATAAATAGATGTGTGCGAACTGTACAATATATTTTGGAGCACCCGTTTTCTTAAATGTAACATCAATACCTTACAGTAGGGCAGGCTATATTGTATAACAAGCGTATCAATGATTATTGTAAGCCATCTTATATTTTGGGGATGGAAAAACATATATCACGATACTGCAAACTTCAAAGGCTATGATTTCATTAAATAAATGTGAGCTCTCACATTTCAAAATCTGAATGTGTTCTACGGGCTTGCAAAATAATGCTTCAGAATGCTCCAGTTCAGAGCATTTCGCAATCAATGAATAGCGCACATTTATGCAAAGAGAATTCTTATGAACAATGAAAACGTTTTCTTTACTGTGATTATATAGTAATATGTTGTATACAGTTTTAAGGCTGTATATTTTATCTCCCTCGTGAATTCGAATGAGCATCCTGCAATAATAAGGCATAGACATTTCAAAATAAGAGTCCCATTTGGTTACACAAATGTGTTTCTCCATTTGTCTGTCTAACTTTTTCTCCACTACCACAGCAGTGCTGTTCCTTCTGCTCCCGCAGGAGCTCAGTTTCTCTGGCTAATTTTCTCCACTGCCACAGCAGTGTTGTTCCCTCTGCTCCCACAGGAGCTCAGTTTCTCTGGCTAATTTCTCCACTGCCACAGCAGTGCTGTTCCCTCTGCTCCCGCAGGAGCTCAGTTTCTCTAGCTAATTTCTCCACTGCCAAAGCAGTGCTTTTCCTTCTGCTCCCGCTGGAGCGGAGTTTCTCTGGCTAACTTTCTCCACTGCCACAGCAGTGCCGTTCCCTCTGCTCTCGCAGGAGCTCAGTTTCTCTGGCTAACCTTTTCTCCACTGCCAAAGCAGTGCTTTTCCTTCTGCTCCCACAGGAGCTCAGTTTCTCTGGCTAATTTTCTCCACTGCCACAGCAGTGCTGTTCCCTTTGCTCCCACAGGAGCTCAGTTTCTCTGGCTAATTTTCTCCACTGCCACAGCAGTGCTGTTCCTTCTGCTCCCACAGGAGCTGAGTTTCTCTGGCTAATTTCTCCAATCTCCAATCCTACGTGACCTTCTTTTCTCTCCATGCTCCCCGCAGCCGAACCAGACCGCCAAATAGACTGTGGGGATTTCTTTGTTACCCTTAAAACTACAAACACACATTCATCCCGCATTCTTTTATTTTCAGAGTTTTCAGTTGCTTTTTCTCATTTTACCGGGATCATCTGTTCAGCTTTCCCCCACAGGCGGCGCAAACTAAATGATTACCTAGCAATCATAGCCGAGCTTACGCTGTCCTATGGGGGAGGGCATTTCTACAAGTACCATAAACTTTTTTTTTTCAGCCATAAGGGCTGTGCGAGTCACACAGTGGAACCAGTGCACATACTGGGGTGCACTCGACCCGGATCTCCACAGCAGAGTGTAAAAACATTTCTTGCGCGGTCTGCAGGTCAGTGACGCACTCAACAACATCTTGCCCGCAGGTTAACCCCTCCTCTCTACCCTGCCCGGAAACAAACACAGCTAGATCCACCAATTACGTGCCACGTGCAGCAACCACCAGCACAAATCAGGGATTCGGAAGGAGAGTCTCCTCCTTTGTAGAAAGCAGGCAGCCCTGCAAACATTTTAAATCTGGTAAATGTACCAGACAGCGATGCCGATTTATGCACATTTGTATTTTCTGTGGTGGCGCCCATGCCTTGTATGTCCAGTGTACAAATCTGTGATTTAAAAAATAAATAAAATAAAAAATAAAATAAAATAAATTACTATCACTCGCTATCACTTCCAAATTCGACCCAAAAATCCACCCTACCGTCTCAGACTTATCATTAAATGAGGAAACAATTCTGTATTTGATTAAGCAAAGACTGACCAAAAAAAAATATATATGTATGTTCTACATTTTTAACCTCTCATCGCCAATCCAACCATACCAGTCCGTTCTGGCATATCTTCAATAGAGAAGTTCTCAGGCCAAATCTCCCCTGGAACCCCTGTACACAAATGAATCCAACAAACCTATGACACGCTTTTGGTTCCAGAAACACCACAAATCCGTTCTCCAACAGTCAGGCGTCCCAGCAAAGAACTTCTCAAGCCACTCTTTCGGCATCGGGGCAGCAACCTCAGCAGCTCAAAAAGGCCTCTCCCAACAGCAGATCCAAGCTCTCGGAAGATGGTCCTCAGATGCTTTTTCAAAGCTATATCAGGACCAACTGGTTCCACATCAAAAGCCCACCAAACCCTCATCGATTAAAACCCTCTGGGTCATCCACCGGGGGTGTTTTTCTCTCCGTTCAGCGAGCATTGGTCTCCCAGCGGACGCAGTGAGAAATCTCCTGGTCAAGCACTCATGCTTTTTCTTTCCTGTTTTTCAGCCTTTCAATGAGAAGTGGAAAGTTTCCACGCAGCAAGGAAGTGGTAAGTTTCCACAAATCTCTCAGTCAAGGTCTCATGTTTTCTTTTTCCTGTTTTCTCTTTCAGGCAGTCTCCCACGTATGACTGCTCCCATCAACAAACGGTGCGATCCCTCCTGACTGGTTGTTCCAAATTACAGTTGCTCCCCGTTCGTGAGCCAACAGGGCCCGCCCGCCCGGCGCCACAACCTGTTCTCTCAAGGGCCCTCCTGGTCAAGCAACTAGGCCCCTTCTTGAAATGCCAGCCCGCCAAGCTCGGCACTCCTTTGGGGGGTATTTAGCCAGGCGGCTGTCCTATGCTCTTTAGCCTTTTGGGGGGTACTTTGGGTTCGGGCCAAATTCCGAGCTCGAAGCCCTCCCCCTGGACAGCACGCCAAATACGCATTTAAATTTACTCTCTATAAATTATATGTTAAGTGTGAACTCGTGAAATATAAATTGTGAAAAATTTTTAAATGTTGTCAAATTTTATTATAATATAGTAAATGTTTAATAATATATTATATTGTGTAATATTACTAGAAGAAATACCATCTACATCTAGATGGTACGGCTTGGACACATCCTCAGTGATGAACCCAGGTTCATAGGGTGTTTCAAGGCCTTTGATTATCCAGACACCCTCACCTTGGCGACCCAACCGGGGGTGATCAGTCCCTGGTTTGTGTTCAAGCAGCGTGCTACACCAGAGGTCTTCCCTTTTGTAGGATTTGAGGGCGCACCAGACACAAATGAATCTTCCAGATGATTCATTCAAACTTAATTGCACACAAAACCCAACTCAACACCCAGAATCCCCAAAATCAACAATCTATGACCGTAAAAGAAGTGGGCTCCATTCTGTCTGCGCCAACTAACAAACCCCCCCCAGCTAAGTACTTTAAGGTCTTGCAAGCTTTGGGCCACACCAAAATAACTGCAGAGGTTGTTTGATCCCCAAGACAAAGAGCCAAAACAGATACCCTTCTTCTCAGCGACCTTTAAATGAACTCTAAATGACACAGGAAAACCCACAGAGACTGTTGTTACATATAAACTGCATCAAATCATCAAAAAGGATGATAGCTGGATAGCTTACATTCAAACATCCTTCTACTGCATAATTCTATATCATGTCTATGACCATTATGCTTAAACTCAGTCACAATTCATGTAATAGTTATAACTATAGAATGGTTGATTGAAAATGTACCTTGCTTGGTATCAGTATGATTGTATGCTCATAATTCGGAAGATGGCTTGATTGAAATCCGTGTAGAATGAATCATGTTCTTATAACAATGTAGCGACTCGGCTGCATATAATAATAATAATAAATTAAATTAGCTCAATAGGGAATTATGATTATTAATATTTAATTATTTATGACTAATCGCAACGGGTTATGATTAAATTATAAATCTCCAAATCACCCAAAAAGGGAAATACCTAACCTAGGTATTTATGCAATATATATATGGTTAACAACAATGGGTTGCAATTAACTCAGAATATATATTAAATCATTACAGAATAATCTTTGAATTAGAATTAATTAAAAATTCATCTGATCCGTTCATTTAACGAACGAACAGTACAATCTTTTATCAACTCTCACAAAGTTTTATTCTTTTTAATCAAATCTTCGGGAAGATTATCCTTCTGGTCACGAAGAATAAACTTTACAAACTATTAATTAAAGTATTCAAAGATACTTGAGAGCTCGTAGCTAGATCTGAACATTAAAGTGACCATGCTTTGTGAGCGGCAACAATGACAATCGAACGTGGATACAATGGTTTTAATAATTTATATTACGAATACATACGACTAAACAAAGAATACATGTATATACAGAACAACGAATAGTAACGAAAGAGAATGAGAAGAAGAGAACGAAAGAGAGGAAGGAAAGGTTCAGGAATGGCAATTTCACAAACATAACCACCGAGAGTCAGCAACGAATAATATCACCTTAAACAGGGGTACACATCTTAAAACGCATCTAAATTTCAATGGAATTTATACTTGCATGGGTTGTTTTGTGCTGAGTATAAAGAATGCGCGTGAGTCTTCTCAGAGCGTTCTTTGAGCTGGAGTGTGTTCTCTTTTGGTCCTTCCGGAGTGTTCTCGATCCGCGGGAAGTTTGAAGGTGGTTGAAGCGAATGCCGAAAAGGGGAGGAAAAGAAGATTGTCTCGTCTGAGTTTTTAGAAGACGACTGAGCGCTGAGATGGAGCGCGCTGAGATGGCACGCATTGCCTGTCCGCCTGGCTGCGGAGCGCGCCAACTTCAAAGGAACCAACTCACATGACTGAGCCGCCAAGCCAGGGCCGAAGCCGCCTGGCCAGGGGACGAGCCGAGATGACAAGAGGGTTGTGTATCGACTGCACCGACTGAGCAAAGATATGCTGGTGTTACTGTCCTTTTAAAGAAACATTAACATCCGCCCATCTTTTCTGAAATGACCAATCAAATGTGGGAGTTTAAGGTGGGAGAACACTTTCTTTGTCTCCGTTTATGACTTCATTTGCCTAATTTATGATGGTGTCATACTTGGTACATTTCTACTCCAAAGGGGGGGTAACATAATGTGATGCATTTCATAATCATCTACTGTGCACCGTTGGTTAAGAGAAAGAGAGAGGAATATTTAGATATCAAACACAGTAAATCTGGGAGATATTAGAGCAGAGATACATTCTTACACATGAATACAAGCATTTTAAATGACTTTACATTGTTCGTACATCATGACTATGTTGGCAATGACATAGGGAGCATGCGTACACACAGGGATCATCATATACATTCTGGGGTAGTTTGATTAAAGTTACATAAAGAAAATGTTTGTGTCTGTGTATTGGAAGGAGCCTGTGTGTCTAGGCCCCCCCTACCTTTTTGAGTGAGGGGGGGGGGGGGGGGGGGGGTGATAGGGGGAGAGATTGTGTCCTGATTGAAGTTCTCACAGGATTCTAACGGTGCTGTCTGTTCTACCTCGGCCAAGCCACAAAACTGTCCACAATGCCATCTTTCTCAGACTCCTCGGTACCAGAACCTAATTTATAAACGGCTAAAAGCTTTCTGACATTTATAGTGGACTCGACTCATCTTTGATCCTGTCCAGAGAGACTCCAGACACTACAATAAGAAAACATAAGCGGCAAAGATCAAGACCAAGATCCGAGAAAATGGATTAACAATTTCATTCAAGCCATCTAAATACTCTTGTCTCACTTTAATTTCTTTTACTTAGTTTCTTTTCTTTCCGCTGAGTCTCGTGTTCTAAGTTAAGTTTTGCCGCAAAGTTTCGATTAACGATTCTACGGCAAAGCCCGCTTCAGCTTAAAACAACATCCACAAAACTTTCCATCCATCTGCCAGCACGCCACGTGATTGGCTTCCAAAGACATCGATCAAAGAACCGACAAGGCCATCAGCGAATCAAAGAACCTGGGGAACCCTTCTGCAGCCAGGACAAGGAGGGAATCCCCATTCAAAGAAGATACGAGACACAAACGCTTGAGCTGCCTCCCAAGGTCCACTCTTAACTGCCAGTCAACTACCTAATTGTGTCCTGCCTGAGGTGTCTCCCCTGCCCTGACGAAGTCTATGTTATGACTTGCAGCGTGCTGGTGTTTACTCTGCTGGATTCCTGATGGTGTCAGCTAGTTCCTTCAGCACTAAGTCATGGTGCCACCTATACCTCCCCTCTCCCAGGGCTTTATGGCAGCAGCTCAAGATATACTCCCAGGAACCTCTTGCCAGGCACAGTGGACATGCTGGAGACTGCCAGTCCCCAGCTATGCATGTTGGACGTACTTGGGAGATCATACACTGACTGGATAAAGAACACGAGTCTTGCTGGTTCTGACTTCCAAAGCTCTCTCCAAGTGATCTTCCAGGCTGAGCATTCTCGTAATTTGTCCAAGATCTTTGTTGGCGCATGGCCACTGTCTTGCTGCGGCATTCCTCCTCCACCTCTGCACGGATCTCTCCCTGGATCTGCTGACATCTCTCTCTCTGCCCTGAGCCTTGTCGTAGCGAGGTGTTGGGTGGCTACCGAGTCCAGCTCGTCCGACTGTTTCAAAGTAGCTTCACAGTGTTAAACAGGAAAATAATGCAACATAATTTGATTCGGCTGTACAGCCGTTCTTAAGACAACGGTGATGTCATCCAACTCATTTAAATTATCATATAGTGCCAATGCGGGCAGATCAGTAATATAGTTGAAAATTTAGTGTCCCCAACTCAGCAAGCCAAAAGCCAAAGGCGACAGGGCCAGAATGGAGAAAAAAACCTTGGGAGAAACCAGGCTCAGTCGGGGTGCCAGTTCTCCTCTGGCCAACGAACAAACAGTGTATGATTATGATTCTGGCAACATTACAGGTCAGAAGTCATATTAGATCGAAAGATATTCGAAAGATTATTCGAAAGATCGGAGTTGTCACGCCGGAGACGGGTTTAATGAGGATGTCGTGTTGATGCGGCATTTACAGGGGGGAGATTCATTGACACGGTCTCTGCAGACATTTCAGGGATGCGTTGGTCATGTCTAGGCGCAGGTCCACCATCTGATCTGGATACGGGCCGCATCCGGCTGACTGCAGTAAACGTTGGGATAAACAGAGAGACTAACATTAGCGTAGATGCCATTCTTCTTATGATGTAACAAGTACATCAGGTGTTATGGGAAGTGTTCCCAGTTCCGGCTGACCTAGTTAATGCAGCCTAACAATCATTTAACTGATTTGAATAATATAAATTGATAATGTTCTATGTCTATGCCATAGTAAAGAGATGTGTTTTTAGTCTAGATTTAAACTGACAGAGTGTGTCTGCTTCCCGAACAATGCTAGGAAGACTGTTCCAGAGTTTAGGTGTTAAATAGGAAAAGGATCGACCTCCTGCAGTTGGTTTTGATATTCTAGGTATTATCAACTGGCCAGAATTTTGAGACGGCAATAGATGTGATGAAGTATAATGCATTAAGAGCTTGCTCAAGTACTGGGGAGCTAAACAATTTAGTGCTTTGTAAGTAATTAGCGAGATTTTAAAATGTATACAATGTTTAAAAGGGAGCCAGTGCAGTGTTGACAGAACCGGGCTAATATGGTTGTAACAGAACCAGTAACATCGTCAGCACCAGATCTCATCACTCCACCCATACGATCACAATCACTGGAATTCTGATTCACCTCACCTGCTGCACCTAATCAGGACTGCCCACAAATACCCACACAAACCATCATTCTCTGTCTGGTCTCGTCAATGACTACCATGCATTGTCTACCCGACTACTCACCTATAGATCGCCTATCAAAGTCTTCATCTTCTCCACGACGATTGTTATTCGAACTCTGAGATCACTCAAACTGCTATAGAGCTAAGTCTGCTTACCTGCTTTTCAAGTGCATTCCTTATAATAAAATTCCTCAACGATCACCCAGCATCTCCTCTTCTGTGTGTTCATGACAATGGTCATACTTTCTGGTTCTAGTAAGAACTCGAGCTGCTGCGTTTTGCACCAGCTGCAATTTATTTATTAAGCGAGCAGGGCAACCACCTAGTAGAGCATTACAATAATCTAGCCTTGAGGTCATGAACGCATGAACTAACTGTTCAGCATTTTGCATTGAAAGCATGTGCCATTATTTAGATATATTTTTAAGATGGTAGAATACAGTTTTACAGATGCTAGAAACGTGGCTTTCAAATGAAAGATTGTTATCAAAGAGCACACCCAGGTTCCTAACTGACGATGAGGACTTGACAGAGCAGCCATCAAGTGTTAAACAGTATTCTAGGTTGCTACTTGTGGAGTCTTTTTTTGTCCAACAATTAAAAATTATTTTTCCAAAAATGTCACCAAAGAAGTGTGTTTTTGATGCAGTTTGTTTTTCAAGCATGTTCCCGGCATTTTCGGTGAGAAATGTTTTATAAGCAAGGCCCGTTGGATTTGCAGATTGTTGCAGGCGGTGAATAAAATGCATCAAATGTCAGTTTTTTTTGGCAATAGCCGTGTAAATGCATACAACGTAAACAACACAAACGCATAGTTAATCAAAGGTTATCCAGGGATAATGCTATGCAGTGGCGTAACTTTGTTTTAAAAAGTGGGTGAGAATACCTAGAATATCAAAATCAACTGCAGGCGGTAGATCCTTTTCCTATTTAGCACCTAAACTCTGGAACAGTCTTCCTAGCATTGTTTGGGAAGCAGACACACTATGTCAGTTTATCTACACTAAAAACGCATCTCTTTAACCTGGCAAAGAGATACGTACACATAGAACATTATCAATTTCTATTATTCAAATCAGTTAAATGATTGTTAAAGGCTGCATTAGCTAGGTCAGCCGGAACCGGGAACACTTCCCATAACACCTGATGTACGCGTTACATCATAAGAAGAATGGCATCTACGCTAATATTAGTTTCTCTGTTTATCCCAAGGTTTACAGTAGTCTGCCGGATCCAGGCTGTATCCAGATCAGATGGTGGACCTGCGCCTAGAGACGACCACAATGCAGCCCTGAAGTGTCAGCAGAGACCGTGTGAACTAGACTCTCCCTTGTGAAGGCCTCCTTCACTTCACTTTCCCTCTGTACAGTTGAAAATGTTATCGAAATTATTGGAAACGACTAAAAATGCTGTATTATGCAATGCAGACAAGTAATTGTCAGTCATTTTGTAAAGAAAAACTATGTGCCTGCGCACATACGTATTCAAACACGCTTGCCTATAGACTAAACACGCAATGCTTATGTGCATGCCGTCACCGTTCTCACAGATTCACTTTTTTTTAAGTTTACACAAAGATGATAACGGTATCGTTTCAAAACTATTTCAAAACCTGTTTTGGGGTTTGCGTTCTCTAGGCACTGGGCACTGTTGCCATGCAGATGAACAGCCAGAATGCATTGAGAGTTTTCTATTTTGGTTGAAAATAGTGTCGTGTAAGTAGCCCCAAAGTAAATAATTAATTATTATTTACAACGGAAATGAATCAATCAAAAACGTACTTTAGCTGGACAATAACTTAGCTCTAGAGCTCATTCTAGAGCTCATGTACAGCCAAAACATCCTCTCTTCCATTAATTTCCTATTATCACTGTAAAGCTGCTTTGAAACAATCTATATTGTAAAAAGCGTTATATAAATGAAGGTGACTTGTTATTATATTATATTATTATTATAATAGTATCTATAATTAATATAACATATGTATATTGTGTAAAATACTATGTAAAAAAGTACACACTGAGAAGGTATCAAGTGAATCCAGACAAACACTTTATTGAGGGCACAGAGCAGACACACACGATGAGCAGATGAGTAGAAGCAAACAGTTGATGGTATGATGAATAATAATAGTCTCTTTATCTTACAGGTCATGCAGGGAGCAGAAGATGAGCTGGCAGACGGGCACACACCTCAGTACAGCGTGAATTGAGCAGGTAATAATCCACAGGAAAAACACAGGGTAACACGAGGAGATCAGAAGAACTGGAATCTTTAAGAGATCATAGGGAGTCTTTCCTAGTTCAAGGCCAGACACAGAATGAACTGAGGTGTGTGCTTTTATGTGGTGCTGATTAGTGGAGTGATTGGTGACAGGTATGAGTGGTTAGTATGGCCACCATGGTGTCGGGAGTCCAAGATTTCCCTTACTGCGTAGATGGGTTCTTCATTGATGATCAGTGATACGGGGGGCTAGTCACTGGGACCAGGCTCTGTGGAGGGAACAGAAACAGGTGGATGGTGAGGTTTCAGAAGGGAGACGTGGAATGTGGGGTGGATTCTGTAATGCGCAGGGAGTCTGAGCTCGTATGTGAAAGGGTTGATTTGTCATACGACCTGGAATGGACCAACGTATTTGGGACTAAGCTTGCGACAGGGCAGGCGCAGACAGATGTCCTGTGTTGAGAGCCATCGTAGTTGTCCCGGTTGCTTCGTTGAGCATCTGCATAGGTCTTGTGTCTGTGCACTGCCCGCTGAAGATGGTGATGAGCTTTGTCCCACACCCTCTCGCTCTCCCGGCAAAAGGTCCTTGGAAGCAGCTGACCTCCTGCACCTTCTTCTCAGTCTACCCGTTAGACTGTGGATGGTATCCAAAAGTGAGGCTTATGGTCACATGAGAAGAAGGCTTTCCATACATGTGAGATAAACTGTGGTCCTCGGTCAGAAATAATATCTTCTGGAATGTTTGGAAATGCAGGAAAATTTGAAATACCTGGTTAAACATTGCCTCAGCAGTATGCATGGCAGTGGGTAGCCCCTTCAATGAGATTAACTTGCAGGCTTTGGTAAAAAACGATCAACAACAGTGTATCCGTAAGAAGCTGGTAGATCCGTGATGAAATCCACTTCCAGGTGTGAACACGGACATCCAGGAACAGGCAAAGGAAGGAGCTTCCCGGATGGCAGATGGCGGGGAACTTTGGAGGTTGCACACTGCTGGCTTGGACAAAACGCTGGATGTCATTAGCCATACCAGGCCACCAGTAACGAGCTTGAAAGAGCGAGAGGGTTTGTGTGGTCCCCCAGTGGCCAGTGCCTAAAGAGGAGTGCACTGATTCGATGAGTGGTATCTGGTGAACTCTGGGATGTATGTGTGGTCTGGACGGCTCCCTGGCAGAGCAGGGGTTGATTCAGAGATCTGCTCGTCCAGATTCCATTGGATGGGGCTCACGAAGATGGAGAAGGGAAGGCACTGGTTCTGGATCTTCGTCAGAGTCAGAGGGAGCATAAAGGTGGGACAATGCATTGGCTTGGGTGTTCTCGGTGGATCCTGGTTGATAGGAGATACTGAATTGGAAACGCGTGAAGAAAGATGACCATCTGGCTTGTCTTAAGTCGTTTTGGTTTCACGGAGGTACTGTAGATTTTTGTGGTCTGTGAGGACAATGAATGGATGGCGAGCTCCATCTGCCATCGGCCAACAAGCCTCCACTCCTCTAGGGCAAGCTTGAAAGCCAGTAACTCCCGGTTTCCGATATCGTAATTCGGCTCTGCCAGGGACAGTTTCCTGGAGAAGGCACATGGAAGGAGTTTGGATGACTTCTCTCACCTGGTTCCAGGTTGATGGCACAGTCCCATGGTCTATGTGGTGATAGCTTGGATGCTTGTTTCGGGCAGAAAACGTCTGCGAATGGGGCATAACAGGCAGGAATATCAACGGATTGCTGAGCCACTGGACTTTCAGAGGTGGTATTAATAGGAATCATCAGGGGATGTTTTGGAGACGGTATTAGAAGAGGAAAGCAGCCAGAGAAGCAGGATGGGCCCCATTGCAGAATGTCTCCGGTAATCAATGAAAGCACTGGTTGATGTTTCACAAGCCAGGGGCACCCTAGGATGACAACCCGTCCCTGGCGTGATGACTGCGATATTTTGAATATTCCTATTTAATAATTGTTTAATCGACATGTCATCCTCAATAAAACCATCTCCGGAGTGATGCCTCCGATCTTTTGAATATTCCGATCTAATATGACTTCTGACCTGTAAGGTTGAGGTTGCCAAAATAATAATCATACACTGTTGGATAATTGGCCATAGGAGAACTGGCACCCCCCGACTGAGCCTGGTTTCTCCCAAGGTTTATTTTTCTCAATTATGCCACCTGATGGAGTTTTGGTTCCTTGCCACTGTCGCCTTTGGCTTGGCTTACTCAGTTGGGGACACTAAATTTGAATGGAGTGCTGAATAAACTTTTCAAGTCCTACATTATCATCATGAATGGAGAATTGGAGGTGCAGCGCTGGATTGAGCCCCTGACGATAAGTGGTGAGAAGGGCACGTTCATTCCATCCGCTCAATGCAGCGAGGGTTCTAAACTTCAAAGCATAATCCGTGATAGAGCATCTTCCCTGCTTCAGATGGTACAGCTGGTCTCTGATGGAGGAATTGCCTGCAGGACGGCCAAAGTCCTCTTTAAAGTGAGAAACTACATTTTTAAGTGACTGGGTAACGGGACTGGATGAATACCACTTGTTTCTGCCCACTGTAGAGTACGACCAGACAGGAGTTAAATTATAAAGGAAATCTTTGACCATTAAGTGGAGAATCACTGTGGCTGCATTTTCAACGCCAGGGAGCACTGTAGAAGGAACCCATTGCAGAACTCCTAGCGTGTTCGTGGCAAGATGTTTCAACAGGTTCTTTGAATGGATCTACTCGATCTGGATTAATCTTTTGCCGCTAGGTCTGGCCTTCTGTCAGGAAATACACTGAGAAGGTATCAAGTGAACCCAGACAAACATTTTATTGAGGGAACACAGCAGACACATGGTGAGCAGGTGAGTAGAAGCAAACAGTTGATGACCGGACATGGTATGCTGAAGTCTCTTTATCTTACAGGCTGTGCAGGGAGTAGAAGATGAGCCTCAGTTAGTGATGTGACGTTCGACACAGAGGCTTCGAAACTTCGAAACATCTCACAGTGAAGCACTGTAGCAGAGCATGATTTGTTTTGCCATAACCACGTGATCTGTGACCCAATTTTTTAGAATTGGCAGGCAGGTCTTGACCGCATTACATTTCTGGTATGTTTCCGGTGAGAGAACTGTAGGATTATCCATGAACAGGCATCGATTAAACACAAGCATCACATTCCAGACATCCGGAGACCCCACTCTCCCACCATTAGCGAACCATAAAACTAATCCATGGGGCCAAATCTTTTCTCCCCTTTAATCTGCCTTATCTCTGCCTTAACCTAGCGCAAGGACAAGATTGGTCATGTGACTTGGTTTCCCTTTGTTCCACGAACGTAACATCTGGCAGAACTACGGGAAGAAAGCAACACCTCTCTGACCCCATGCATACATTTGAAGTCTTATCGGGACAGTCGTTAAAAGCTTTTCAACGGCCCAAAATCAACATAGACATTAGACAGCGACACTTCATCTGTCCCCTCCTTCCTCGATCCGCACATTCCAGAGACTCGTTGAACATCACACAAAGACCTCACAGAAACTGACACAAGGACTAAACTAAACCTCAGATTCAATAATATGAATTAATCCACAATCGGAACTTGGCGCATATTATATGTATTATGTACGTCTATATAACCTATGGTGTTTTCTAGGTGTGTCAAGCATTTATTGCCGCCGATTTGCATGTTTCTTTAGTTTAGTCATAAGAAGGAATCACCAGAAGATGCCTTAGAAACATATATCAAAATATTATGTGTGTTTTATATAACCTGTGTAATTTTTCTGTATGACAGACATTTACCACAAATGAATCTTTATTATCTTCTACTCCAGTCATGGGAAATGTATGCTGTTTGATATCTGTGGATGAAATGATAAATGATTTCCATCATTTTGATGCAAGATAAATTTGTGTAAAACGCACCATAATCACACTATGAAAAAAATAAAGTATTTAACCAAACTCGCAAAGAATGCCAGCACGTGATAATGATATGCGAGAACAGGAGAAGTGGGCAGGGGACCCGCCCACAACAATATCTAATTGGCTTGAGACACTTTCAAGGATGGACTTATAAACATTGCTTTAACTTTGCCGTGTGCTTTGCAGTGACCTTTGCTGCTGCTTTGATTCGTGCTGGCCTTGTCATCTGTCTGCCTACACGTCTCACTGCATTTAGAGCTACCAAGAGCTCTTTCAGAAATTTCACCAACTCCGTTTTGAACCTCGCCGAAGAAACTTCCTAAAATAAGCGCATCCAGCGGACGCTCACCGAGACGCAGAGAAAGCCCGTTGCATAGCAACGCCAACGCTCGACTGAAGCGACCAGGAAGCGGCACACAAGGCTTCATCCGGCGAAGCCCACCATCCATTCAACAAACCAGAGCGTTGTCCCTCGAATACAACATCAACTGACCGCCAGCCAATCAGTGCCGCAGCAACTCCATCTAGAGAAGAACCTGCGCTCCCAGGAGCATCCAAAACCCAAGTACTGGATGAATGGATATGCTCCAGAAGGAAACACGATGCATTAAGACCCGGGGGGTGAAAACTTTTGAACAAGATGAAGATGTCCAAATTGTTCTTATTTTGTTTAAATATCTTTTTTTTTTTTTCATTTAGTACTGCCCTTCAGAAGCAACAGAAGATACTTACATGTTTCCCAGAAAACAAATTAAGTACAATTTACCTTGATTTTCAAATTCAATACGTTTTCACCCCCGGGTCTTAATGCATCGTGTTTCCTTCTGGAGCATCAGTGAATGTTTTAACCTTTTTTATAGTTGTGTTTGAGTCCCTCAATTGTCCTCAGTGTGAAAAGATGGATCTTAAAATCGTACAGTCATTGCTGAGCTGAAAAAGATGCTGGAAAACGTCTCGGGTTATGACTATAACCCTTGTTCCCTGAGAAATGAACGAAACACTACGTCGTAGAACGACACTTTGGGGACGCTCCCTTAGTGCAGCGCGTCTGAAGCATGAATGAAATCTGTCACCGATCCTGATTGGTGCTGCATCATGACGTAGTATGTGACGGCATACCTGGAAGCTACAAAAGGACGCCGGCACATAGTAAAGACAGCTTTGCGATGAAGCAGGCGCTCCCACGTGATGAGGTGTGGCGGCGAGACGCAGTGTCTCGTTCCCTTCTCAGGGAACAAGGGTTATAGTCATAACCCGAGACGTTCCCTTTTGAGGGAACTCGCACTGCGTCGTAGAACGACACTTTGGGGAACAAATACCCACTATGCCACACCGAAATCACGCCTGTCCTAGTGTGAAGCTGGGTCCCCAGGCACACTTAAGACATGAGCACCCTGGTGCCAGGCGTCACAGGGAGATTCAGACTATAAAACCTGATGAAGGTGTGCAGGGTGGCCCACCCTGCCGCCTCGCAAATCTCCTGAAGCGAGGCTCCCGAAAGGAGGGCCACCGAGGAGGACATGCTCCTGGTGGAATGAGCCCTTACGGCTATGGGTGAAGGCAAATTGCGCACCCGATAAGCCATGGCTATAGCCTGGACAATCCAATTACTGATTGTCTGCTTGGTAGCAGGCAGCCCTTTCTTGGGTGAGCCAAAGCACACCAACAGTTGGTCTGACTTTCTCCACTGCGCAGACCTCTCCAGATAAATCCTCAATGCCCTCACTGGGCAGAGGAGGTGAAGTCTGGCTTCCTCTGCCGTCGCGTGAGGCGGAGGATGGAATGCCTTAAGAATCACTGACCTAACCCCGCTGGAAGGCACCTTGGGCACATAGCCCGGCCTGGGGTATAAGATGGCTTTCACCCCGCCAGGGGCAAACTCCAGGCCGGTTGGCGACACCGCCAAGGCCTAGAGATCCCCCACTCTCCTCAGAGAAGTGATGGCGAGGAGAAGGGCCACCTTATGGGTCAGGTTTTTTGCCTCAGCCGACTCCAGTGGCTCGAAGGGGGCCTCAGCCAGCCCCTCGAGTACCACCGCCAGGTCCCAGGTTGGGACTCTGGAACGAGCCGCGGGCCTCATCCTCCGAGCCCCACGGAGGAACCGCACAACTAGATGATGCCTACCCAAGGGTCCATCATCTACTGGTGAGTGGAAAGCCCCAATGGCAGCCACATACACCTTAAGAGTGGACGGGGTTAGACCGGCGGAGAAACGGTCCTGGAGGAACTTCAGTACTGCCGCAACAGGGCAGTTAACTGGGTTCAACTCCCATTCTCTACACCAAGTGGAAAAAACATTCCACTTCAGGTTGTACAGTTTCCTCGTAGAAGGAGCCCTGGAGCTGAGTATAGTCTCGACGACGCCTGCTGACAAGCCATCCTCTAGGTACCGGGCCCCCTCAAGGGCCAGACCCAGAGGTTCCACAACTCCGGCCGGGGGTGAAAAATTGTGCCCCCTGCCTGAGATAGCAGATCCCTCCGTCTAGGAGTGCCATGATTTACACAACTCGTTGTGTAAATCAGGGAAAAACGGCAAGCCCCGGCGTGTTGGCTGAGCCCGCTTTTTGAAAAAGTGTCCATCCAGCTTACTTGCTGGCCGGATTTCAACTTTTTCCAGTGGCCATTCGATATTCAGTTTGGCCACAGCGTGGGTCAGCACATCCACAAGCTCTTCTTGAGTGGGAGAATGAAAAGGTGAATATCCACCTGCATTTCTCCCGCTCAGCGCTGAGCACGTCTGACCCCTCAAAATCAGACAGCTGCAGCACTGGTTCATCCACCCCGCGGGAAGAAGCCATTTTGCGGGCTTCCGCACGAGGTGGGAGAGCGTCTGAATCCTCAGACGAGGAGTGGGAGGATGCCTCAGCATGCCCAGCTCCCGCCGAGAGATCCACTTGTGAGCCCCACGATCTGCGCCTCCGCGCTGCCTCGGCAGACGCGGGACCAGATCCGCGGGGCTCACAAGCTTGGCCGGTCTCTTAAATACGGCCAGCCGCGAGCGCAGCACTCTGAGCGGCAGCCTCTCACACTCACACTGTAATAAAGGGACAAACAACACCAAATAAGACAGACAATGTTCAATACACACAGAGCGCCTCGCTGAAGAGCAAAAGCTGTCTTTACTATGTGCCGGCGTCCTTTTGTAGCTTCCAGGTATGCCGTCACATACTACGTCATGACGCAGCACCAATCAGGATCGGTGACAGATTTCATTCATGCTTCAGACGCGCTGCGCTAAGGGAGCGTCCCCAAAGTGTCGTTCTATGACGCAGTGCGAGTTCCCTCGAAAGAGAACTGAAGAGTTTGCAGGACCTGGAGGATTTTTCTCAAGAACATTGGGCAGTTTAACTGCTCAGGACAAACAAGGGTCTCATGAACAACCATCACAAAACAAAAAAACAGCCGTGGATCATCCAGTTAACAACACACAGTATTAATAATCAATGGTTCATAAACATTTGAACAGGGTCATTTTAATAAATTCTGCTATTTTTTTGTCTTGTGGACTATATGTAAACATTTTTTATGTAAAATATCTTATTCAGGACAGTACTAAATAAAAAATAACATGCATTTTGTATGATCTTTCTTATTTAGTTCAAATTATTCCATTTTCATAGATTCTGCAAGCGGTTCACATATTTTTCTTGCAACTGTAACTTGGTGATTTCAACATACATGTTGATACTGATTGTGCAGAATCCTGTGAACTCATGTCAGTGATTGAATGTTTCTATCTTGTACAGCATGTCGATTTTGCTACACACTCAAAAGGTCTTGATTTGCACTGCTGGTCTACGTAATGCTTCCATGCTTGGTTCTCAGATTGGCCTGTCTGATCACCTCCTCATCGAACTAATCTCTGAAATGCCTCTTCCCCGCCTTAGGGTGAAATCCACCATAACCTACCGTAACCTCAGTTCTGTTACAAACTCTGATTTTGTACAAACGCATCTCTCTGACATTACTGAACACGGAATTACTAATAGGAGTTCTTTACCGAATACCAGAAGGGAGGAGGTAAAACATGGGGTGGGAATCATCTAATAATATGCTCTGGGCTTTACCCAAAACCTGTCTGTGATTATAACTGGGCCATAGTCATCTGCTTGCTCCCTGTTATTTTACATCCCTGGTTTACAATCCTCTCAAGACAATTATTGTTTTTCACATTTAGAGAAATAAACCAGCACAATAGTGAAAAAGGTAACAGCGACTCAATATAGGATCTGTAGAACATACACATAAATGTTTTATCCACGTTAAATTACCTTATTGTCCACAAGCAATACAATCTTTGCTGTCCCTCTTACACAAAGCATCAGAATTTTATTTGACAAAGATCATTTATCTAAGACAGTACCCAAATACTTGTACTGTTCAACACTCTCAATACCCACTCCATTTATACTTGCTTGCTTATACTGAATAGATTTCCTCCTAGAGCTAAAATCAATAGTCATCTCCTTGGATTTAAAAAAGCATTCTGACACAAAAAAAGCATTCTGACACCAAATATCTAAATCATCCACCACACGACCATGCATTGTGCCCTCCGCATTGAGCCCTCCTCAATAGGCTAACTATTTACAAAATAATCAGCAAATTTTATAATATGCCTATTCCTAAAACTACTCATGTGTGTACAAGATAAATAATAAAGAAGAGAGGACACATCCTTGAGGTGACCCAGATGATGACACCAGCCATTCAGAAAAACTGAATTCCAAAAAAGACTGCTCCCACCATGCAGGTTATTTTTGTTGTTGAAGGGACAGAGCAAAAATTTCATGAAATATTGGTCCTAACTGCGCGGCACATTCCCTAAGTAATCAACCCCCTATATTATCAGGTGCCTTCCTGATTTTACACTGTTTAAAAACTATCATCACATCCCCCACATTAAAATAGACACAATCAATGCTCCCCATTTACCCTACATTCATTTTTCAAACCCTACATTTCCTGTTTAAAATTGTATCAAATCATATCAAATCACAATCCTGTGACAAAACTGCGTCTGAACTGAATCCATTCAAACTAATTCTGTTATTTCCTTTCCTACTATCCTGACCTGTTATTAAATGTATCCCCTCCCAGACAGAACCTAAATTAATCATTTTCAATTTTAACTCAAGATCTTCCTTATAGACTGCCTTAGCCCTCTTAATTCTTTATTAAGCCTATAATACTTAATTGTATTTCCCTCTTAAAGGCCCTATTTTTTTTGACAGAAGACTCTTGAGTTGATTTTGTAACCCACGGTTTGCTATTTGGAAATTTCCTAAACGATTTTACAGGTATTAACATATCCTCAGAAAACATCACATAACTACAAATTACATCTGTTAATTCATCAATGTCCAAAGCGAGTCCATAAAAACAGTCCAATCTGTACATTCCATACACCCTTTTAAACGTAGCGTAGCATCTTAAGACCAGTCTTTCGTCTTGATAAACTGCGACTTTTCACGTTTCAGAACGTTTCAGTTTTATATGTAGGAACATGTAATAGCACATTATGATCTGAAGTTCCCAAAGGTGGTTTACCAAATGACTTATAAGCTCCTTAAATCGATCCATAACACAAATCCAAAATTTTACCTTTACATGTTGGGCACATATTGATTAAAGTGGCACAATGATGGTTTCTCAGACCCCTGACTTTATAATCTGATTCATGTTATGTAGGCTATGTTATGTTATTTACCTCAGTTCATAATGTTGCCTTTCTCAGTTTTTTCGTAATGTTTCTTTATCTGCGGTCATGTTTATTTGTATAATATTAAGAAGCCACCTTGAGTTTGCAGAAAGGCGCTATATAAAATTAACATGATTATTATTATATCAATTCACCAAATGATTTCTGTAATTTCAAAGGTCTTTACAGCAAAATAACCAAAACCCACAATGACACTGACCAAGCAAATAAATATAGTAATCAATAGGATAAAAACAACAAATTACTTCCAAGTGTTGTTAAGAGACACATGCACAGACTGAGGTAATACACACGCTAAATCTCTCTGTCTCTCTCTCTCTCTCTCTCTCTCTCTCTCTCTCTCTCTCGCTCTCTCTGCATTAATAACTGCATTAGTCTGCTATCAGTGGCTAAAGCCACAGGGTGCGTCTCAGTCAGCTCCCTAGTTCAGTAGTCATGGCACTGATCAGAGAGTCTGCCATTTTAAGGGCTATCTCAATCGCAGAATCTGTGAATCTCTCTGTGGCACCGCGTCTAGACCTCTGGAAACTCCATGTCTGGTCCCAGCGGTGGCAGACACCATCGCTTCTGCTAGAACCCCCTCTACGAGGTGCCTCTACGCTTTGAAGTGGAACCTATTCGTTGACTGTTGTTCTTCCCCTCGGGAAGACCCCCGAAAGTGTTCGATTAGTGTCGTGCTTTCTTTCCTGTAAGATGGGCTGGAGTGAAGGCTGTCTCCCTCCATCCTCAAAGTGTACTTCGCAGCAATAGTGGCGTATCACGACGCAGTCAAAGGTAAGTGTGTAGGGAAGCACGACCTAATTGTCAGGTTCCTCAGAGGTGCGAGGAGACTAAATCCTCCTCGTCCAAACTCGGTACCCTCTTGGGACTTAGCTCTGGTGCTCAGGGCACTTCAGAGCCCTCTTTTTGAGCCTTTGCAGTCTGTAGAGTTAAAAATCCTGTCCATAAAGACAGTACTCCTGACTGCATTGGCCTCCATCAAGAGGGTAGGGGACCTGCATGCTCTTTCGGTCAACGAATCGTGCCTAGCCCGGATACGTGCCCAAGGTTCCCACCACTCCCTTCCGGAACCAGGTGGTAAACCTGCAAGCGCTGCCTTTCCCGTTCGGGTTGCGAGCACACTCAACTAGGAGTGTGGCTTCCTCCTGGGCGCTGGCTCAAGGCGCTAACAGATATATGTAGAGCTGCGGGCTGGGTGACACCTAACACGTTCACTAGATTTTATAGCCTCTGTGTAGAGCCGGTTTCTTCCCGTGTACTCGCCCCCAGTGGCCAGTAGGCGCGAAGTGCCCGTTCTTGTGCAACGCCACTCCCACCCTCTTGGCCGGATACTATTGTCTCCAGACTGAAAGGGAACGTCTCAGTTACGTATGTAACCCTCATTCCCTGAAGGAGGGAACGGAGACGTATGTCCCATCGCCAGGTGCTGTGCTTCCACTGAAGGGCCGTATCACTTTTTCGGCTCCTCAGTTAGAAAAGCGAGGATGCGGTATTCCACTTCCATATTTATACCCGCGCTGCGGGGGCGGTGCGTGGAACGCATGCCAACGTTATTGGCTCGTTTTTATACACTCAAAGTAGATTGGTCTCTGAAAATGATCCCCAATTCGTCGGTCAGTTCCGACGTACGTCTCTGTTCCCTCCTTCAGGGAACGAGGGTTACATACGTAACCAAGACGTTTACCTGCAATAAAATTCAAAGTAGTTTCAATGAAGCTAGCTACTTTTTGGTAGTAACTTGTAGTGTATCTAACTATTTTTTCAAAAGAGTAGCTTGACTGTAGTTTAACTACTTTAATTTATAAGTAGCTTGTAGCTTGTCAAACTACAGTTTCAGAGTAGCTTCCCCAACACTGGGTAATTATTTTTCTAATAATCCAATGGCCAGTCGTCAGTTATTCCTTACTTATATTATAATAAAGTGAAAGCTAAAGGGAAATTGCTTCTATTCATATCTTATATTATGTAATATTACACAAAATATATTAGAATATTTTTATGAAATATTATTACAATATTATGTATGATAAATATTACACACACACATAGGTATGCAAAATGTATTATTATGTTTTAAAATATTAAAATACTTTATTTACCTCTCAGTCTAAAACATCGTGACAGAGCTACAGATGCTGTAATGAGAAATATGAAGACAGATGCAGCAGTTCCCCACCATGACCTCCTGCAGTCATACTCCTCATCATCTGGGGAAAAAATTATAGTATTGATATTTTAGTAATTAAGTTAAATGATCTTGTTCCAATCTTTCAAACACATGAGGTAAATCTTACCAGTCACACGAACTGTAACATTGACATAGGTTTGGACTTGATGTCTCATTTGGAAGCCGTAGAATGTGCAGATGTAGGTTCCACTGTGTCCCAAGCTGTCTGGGTTCAGCAGATGAAGGGAACCATTGCCTAAGTGAGCCTGATCTATGTCGAGTTCAGCTTTACTTTCCCACAGATTTGCGATCCGACGGGTCCGGCTGTCATAAGTGAAGATGAAGTTGGATTCTGTGGTTCTGATGAAGGTCCAAGTGAGGGTAAAATTGTGGCGAGGTTGTGATATCATGCAGGGAATCATAAGTCCAGAGCCCTCCTCACCAAATAACTCATCTAAAAGATTCAAATGATTCAAATAGCTGTTTGAAGTTTATAACAAACACCTTTATTGACATTGTCTGTTTCAGCAAGTATCACAAATGGAAACTGTTACCTTGGTGATGCAGTGATGCGGTCCACACCTGCGTTCCATCCGCTGAGACAACAGAGCAGAAGTAAATGTGGTCAGAGATGTTGCCCATCACGCTGATAGTGCTCTCGACGGTGAACAGGCCCTTGGAGTCCGAGGTTTTACGAGTGAAGTTCTGGAGGCTTCTGGTGTCACTAGGGGGATCAGTGGCCCAGGTGACCTCAGGAGCTGGATAGATGTTCTGGGACAGACATGTGACCCTTTCCTCAACCATCTCAAGCTTCACAAACTGGATCAGAGCTAAACATAAAAAGAAAAAGTACCACATGAAATTCTCTAAATATCTATAAACATGATTGTTTCTTTTGTCTGCGCATTGCCATTTGCAATTAAAATGAATCAATTAGTTATTATTTGAACTGTGTATCTATACAAACTTATACAGTCTGGCAATAAACTGTTTTATTTTATCTATGTGTTGTGTCTACATGCATTATAATAAAACTGTATAACTGACTGGTATAAATATGTACTTGTGAATTACTACATTTGAAAACAAGGGTTTTCAAACATTTTAATGCTATATGCATTATGTGTTATATATTGCTATTTATATAATATGCTATACAGTATATATATATAATGCATGGCATTACATAATGCTATATAATGCCATGTATTATATAATGCTATATATTTTCATGTATAAACTGCCAATTTTAAAGAAAAAATATATATTTTAAAATGTGTTTAAAATGTTTATATTTTCTTTGCTATTGTTAACACCCTTTTAATAAACCTGGGGGAAAAAAATAATAAACAAACAAATAAATACATAATTAAGTTAATGTTTCCAATATTAAAAAAAAAAAAAATTCTAAATAAAAAATATATCTAAAAAGATATATTTAAATATTTACCTATGCTTTGCTATTGTTAACGCTTTTTTGTGCTAAAAACCAATAAACAAACCTGGAGATTTGGATATTTTTTAATGTGTAAACATTTTTTTTTCAATATTAAAATAAATGTTTTTCAAAGAAAAAATATTTCTATTAAATTAATACTATTTTTTGTGTCTTGTCTTTCAATAGAATAAAAATGACTTATATTATATTTACTTATAATATATGTTTTATTTATTATTATTTTATTATTTCAGTGTTTTAGCAAACGCGAGATTCGAGCCGCATAATACAATTGGCTTTCATCCCTCGAGAAGAACGTCAACAGGCTCGAGGCTGAAACACCCGAAAGCGTGCGGCTGTACACGTCGAGATATTTTCAATGAAAACAGCCAGCACTCTCAGGAGCTGACTGTGCATGCCTCACACCCAAACAGTATCACATGCACACCGGTCGTGTGTGTCACTTTAATTGCAGACCCGTAATCTACGCGCTGCCTCAGCAACGCAAGATCGAGCCTTGCATTATGAAGTGGCGAGCTCTTGTTTACTACTTGAACTACTTCGATGCTGATTACGTCTAATTCCTCAGAATCAGACAGCTCAAGCATCGGCTCCTCCACCCGGGGGAAGAAGCCGCAGCGCAGGCTTCCACACGGGGAGGGAGAACATCAGAACTTTCAAACGAGGAAGGAAAAGATGCCTCAGCACTCTCAAGTTCCCTTGTCAAGTCAAGTCAACTTTATTTATATAGCGCTTTTTACAATGCTGATTGTTTTAAAGCAGCTTCACAGTGTTAACAGGAAAATAATGCAACAGAATTTGATTCGGCTGTACAGCCGCTCTGGAGAAGACAGTGATGTCATCAGCTCATTTCAATTATCATATAGTGCCAATATGGACAGATCAGTAATTTAGTTGATATAGTTAATTTAGTTTAGTAATTAAATTTATTTAGATATTTAGCTGAAAATTTAGTGTCATAATCTTGACATCGAGAGCTGCCCGAGCGTGCTGCACACCCAGACTCCGCACGCACAATTGATGTGTGTCCGTGCCTGTAATAAAACGAGGACACGGGTGCACATATCTCTTGTACTGCTCGCTCTCCATAATAATGCTTTAGTGAACAAGTGACAAACAACACCAAATAGGACTGACATAAACACAGAGCGCCTTGCTGAAGAGCAAAAAGCTGTCTGTACTATGTGTTGGCGTCCCCTTTGTAGCTTCCGTGTATGCCGTCACATACTACGTCATGACGCAGCACCAATCAGGATTGGAGATAAATTTCATTCATATTTCAGACGCAGTACGCTGGGGGCGTTCCCCAAAGTGTCGATAGACGCAGTGCGAGTTCCCTCGAAAGGGAACTAAATTACTTTTACAGTAGGTAACCAAAGACTTTTACACTTTGTGAAAAGTAGCTTTTTACATCAGACAACATCAATAACCTACACAAACTCAAATACTATGACCAGACCATGACCCCGTTACTGACCTTTCACCCCCAGGTTAACAAAGGTTTCCTGGTTTCCCTTCCTGGTGCTGGTGTAGCACTTGTACCTCCCTTGATCCTGGACTTTAACTTTCTTCAGCACCAGAGAGGCATTTCCCTGTGCAATCTGGGAATTAAACAGGTTTGTCCGGCCACTGAAATGCTTGTTCTGGAGCCCATACTGGTCTTTATTGTAGTAGTAGCTGTGGACAGGGATTTGTTGCTTGTACCAGTGGATGACCACGGCTCCTGTGGGATTGAAACTGCAGGGTAGCACGCAGTCTTCTAAGAACAGACACGTTATGTGTGCATCTAGAGTGAGACCAGCACATGTAAAACAATTGCAATGTTAAATTCAATTTGGCTTTGCATACAAAAATACAAGCTTATATTAGTCTCACCAGCTAACAAAAATGTTCTAAGAACGTTTTGCTAATGTTCCCATTGAGTTATGAAAAAACATTCTGAATGTCCTCAGATCATTCAAAGCATCTAGTTTAAAAAAAAATGTGCTTGGTTATATGAACGTTAAGGGAACATTTCATGTTATAATTTTGTAAACATTATAAGAACATTACTTTTGAATGTTCTTTAAAGGGATAGTTCACCCAAAAATGAAAATTTGACGTTTATCTGCTTACCCCCAGGGCATCCAAGATGTAGGTGACTTTGTTTCTTCAGTAGAACACAAATGAAGATTTTTAACTCCAACTTTTGCAGTCTGTCAGTCATATAATGCATGTGAATGGGCTAAAATTCTATGAAAGTAAAAAAAACATGCACAGACAACTTCAAATTAAACCCTGCGGCTCGTGACGACACATTGATGTCTTAAGACACGAAACGATCGGTTTGTGCGAGAAACCGAACAGTATTTATATAATTTTTTACCTCAAATACAACACTATGTCCAACAGCCTTGAACGCGCATCACTTCCAGTAATGGAGGTCTGTACACATAAACGACATCAGATCGTGTACATTGACCTCCCTTACCGGAAGTGATGCACGTTCAAGGCTGTTGGACATAGTGTTGTATTTGACGTAAAAAATGACATAAATACTGTTCGTTTCTTGCACAAACCGATCGTTTCGTGTCAATCAATGTGTCGTCACGAGCCGCAGGGTTTAATTTGAAGTTGTCTGTGCATGTTTTTTTTACTCTCGTAGAATTTGACCCCATTCACATGCATTATATGACTGGCAGACTGCAACGGTTGGAGTTAAAAATCTTCATTTGTGTTCTACTGAAGAAACAAAGTCACCTACATCTTGAATGCCCTGGGGGTAAGCAGATAAACGTCAAATTTTCATTTTTGGGTGAACTATCCCTTTAAACATTCTGAAACAAGTAGTAACATTTAAAGGTACACTATGTAACTTGTTTGTTCAAAATTTATTTTAGACCTGTCCGGATGGTTTTCGCGGGAATTTGCGTGCATACGTCACTCGCCTGTGCGTGTCTCGTCATATCCATAAATAGAGAAAATTTGCTCCAGTAACTTTGCCACGGGTATGGTGTGGGAGTGGAATAGATTATAGTTGCCACAATGAGCGAGAAAGGTTGACAGCAGAACTGAGGGAGATGGCCAGAACTGAGGGATTTGAAATTATGTAAAAGTGACATGGAGATGGCGTTTTTATTACTCAATAGGTGAGTAAGGTATTGACCAGATAAATTGTTGTGTAGCAATGTAGTCCATTGTAAAGAATTATCTATTGCGAAGGGTCATATTAGCTATTCACTTGCACAGTCACACAGAGACACAGCACAACCAAAACAATGTTCTTCCGCAAAATGCATGCAGTTTTATTTTTTCAATCGCTAGAGGGCATAGCGTACCTTTAAAAACATTAGACGAACTAAAACATTTCAGAAAAATGTTCCAGATAATGTTGAACTAAACATTAGTTCTCTAAACATTCGGCTACTGGAAGAACATTTGTTCATAACTTTGAGAGAACATTCCCTGTTAGCTGGGTCACTACAGGTTCTGTTGTTCTGGTTGTCTTGGTTTAAAATTGCTTTATGTGAAACAATGCCAAATTATCAAAAAACAAACCTGCATATTTATTCAAGATAAATTCAAGATTTCAAGATTTATTCATGAACCTGTTCTTTTGTTCTAATAGCCTGTTATGTAGGTGCTAAAATATTTCCTTGTAGGCTGCTTATGAGGATAAATAAATCACAGATTCATTCTCCTTCACCAGTGTCATTAGTCTGAGACTAATGAAGTTTCCTACAAGTGCTACTTTGATCCATTCACTGAGCAACAACTACAGCTAAACAACTTAAATGACAGAGATGGAAAACACGGGGGAAAAACAAGTACCATTCAAATAAAATATTCCAGTAACAATTTTATCACTTATTATGTACAAAATATATGGTCTTGTATATTGTATTATAAATGAAACATTTTATTGTACATTATATAATTTTCTGATGAAATTTTATATTTCAAGAAGACACAAATAAAACATTAAAAGGCATGTAGAGACTTTCCCACAAGTCATGGATGGTCATTTTTCTATTTTTCCCTTAAGAGTAGCATTATATCTCACACTGAGAAGTATCAAAAGTGAACATGTGTATATGTGGTCTTACCTTTAGTAATGATGATACCAGAAACGCAAGTCCTAAGTAAAAGCACAAATGCAACACACAGAAACAGCAGATCCATGACTGTCAGACTATGCCACACATTCAGATCAATTAACTGTAATGCAACAATCTCTCTGTACATGTGCATGTATCCTGAGAGTGTGTTCGCGTGAGAAAGGGGGAGAGAAAGACCCTTGTGGACATATCAATTAAACCGGTAAATGATTAACCAGAGAGTGCATGAGTGGACATATAGTGACCAGAACTGGTTTGGCCATGTAACGAGTACAGTTAAGCTTTAGATAAAGAAAAAATAGCCAGGGTAAAGAACAAACCGGTTAATTTAAACCGTAAAGTGGACTGGTGTGGTCTGTACATGCATGTGTCATGTTGTGGATATTTTAGTCCTAAATAAGATTATGATTGATTAAATACACTACCGCTCAAAATTCTGGGGATGGTAAGATATTTGAATGTTTTTAAAAGAAACATTTATTTGACCTGCATTCATTTATTTGATCAGAAATACAATAAAAACAATAATATAGTGAAAAATTACTAAAATTTAACATAATTGTTTTCTATTTTAAAATGTAATTTATTCCTGTGATTGCAAAACTGAATTTTCAGCAGTGATTTTTCCAGACTTCTGTGACACATGATCTTCAGAAATCATTCTAATATGCTGATTTGCTTATTATTATCAATGTTGAAAACCGTTGTGCTCTGTAATAATTTTGTGGAAACCATGATACATTTTTATCAGGATTCTTTGATTAATAAAAGATGAAAAGAACAGCATTTATTTGAATAAAAATATTTTTGTCAATTTTGATCAATTTAATGCACCTTTGCTGAATAAAAGTATGAATTTCTTTTAAAAAATCCTGCTGGCCTAAACTTTTAAACAGTAGTGTAATTAGAAAAAATAGCCAGTGTGAGATTTATGGAAAATGACTAATAAATGATTGATAAATAATATATATTTTTAATAATATTTAGTGTAATTACAAATATTGTAAAAACAGCCAGTGTGAGATTTATGGGAAATGTATAATAAATTATTGATAAATAATGTATTTATTTTTTATTATTTTCTTTTTTAATATATTCTTCTTCTTTTTATTTATTTATTTATTTTTACATTTAATCAAAGTACCATTCAAAAACATAAAATACAAGATATGTATTCAGATATGTTATCTTCCTTAATGACATTTTGTTCACATGAATACTCAGAATGCATAGAAATAAAGTCCCATCAATAGACCCCTTCACAGTTCACGTCACAGGTAAATTCGCAGTGCGCAGTGCGCATGTCGGGGTCAGAAAGTTTATTCCATCCCATTGAATTGTGTGTTAACTAGAGAATTTCTCGTCAAGAAAAAAGTGCCTACTGTGTCGTGAACTGTGAAAATCGCACCAGTTGTGGAGTCAAGTTTTTCAGGATTCCTGCAGGATCTCATCCGTTTAAAAAAAATAGACGACATCTGTGGCTGCAAGCTATTAAAACGGGCAGACTGGGACAATGCTACGATCAAAGAGGCTTGTGTTTGTAGAGGCTCAAAATAGGAGAATAATTTAAGCTATAAACCATATTTAGAATATAAATAGAAAAAACTATTTAAATAACAACAGAGCTGAAAATAACACTTAGAGAAGATATCTAAAAAGAAACTCATAAGGGATTGAGAAGAAAAAAGTAATTAATTTGTGTTTTATTTATATTTATTTTATTGTTATTGTAATTGTACTTCATTTACATTCATTTAATCTTGCACAAACAATATAAATTCGTACGTTTCTTGCCATTGTCTACGTTTTATATGTGCCTTATAAATACTTATAAATACTCTGTAACGAACCTAAGCTACTGGTCCATTACCTGGTGCTCTGAAATTCAGTGACTAAGCCAAGGTAAAAAGAGTAAAGTGTTACAAAAAGTGGTAGTAGTTAGCCGCAGGCCAACATTGTGACAACAATGGTAGATTTAGGCCATGGTAAGTAAACAAAATGTTTTCTGTAAACTGTAGACTGATTTAATAATTAGGTGAAGTTTGATATCTGGCAATAATTGTGACCTGCTGTGGCATGCTACAGATTTAGCAGATTAGCTTTACATTAGCGCTTTCACTATAACAACAGTAGATTGCGTTGTTTTTCTGACCCCATGCTGCGCGCGCACCCAACCTAGGTTTTCGATGTTTACAAATATTGAAGGGGTCTATTGGTCTTCAAACTTGTATTTCATACTGGTTTCTCTCTTATAATATTCTTCTTTCTTTTGTCCATAATTAACTGTGAGAACCTGAAGGCTCTGTCATAAATTTACTTCATGATTGTGGCTCTTCCGATGTAGGTTTGCAAAATGGGGGGAGTACCTGCACCACCACCACTCACAGATGAAGAGGAGATGGCCACAATACTAAGTATTGGAAGAATATTAAAATCCAACAGGAAAAATAATAAAAAATAATAAAATGTTGCTTTTTGTATTTGTATGTAATTAGGAAATTCTAATTATTAGGTTACTTCCACAGGTCGCAGCAAGATGTTATCAAGTGAACGTCATTTATCAGATTAGCCTCATTTAAACTGATTTCTACACCACTGACCTGCAATCCTGTGAAACTGCTCTTTGACGGCTTTCACAGGTTTGTTCCCAGGAAACAACAAAACTTGCGTGAGAGCGAGAAACACTTTTCTTACTGCTCTGCATACAACGGCCTTACTTGCTCGGCATCCCTGATGCTATATAGGAAACGTCTCGGTTACGTATGTAACCCTCGTTCCCTGAGGAGGGAACGGAGACGTAATGTCAGTGACTGACGAATGGGGGTTTCGCCTAGAAGCCTATCATCTTCGAGATTTAGAAAACGCCCAATGGCAGTGCCAATGCCATGGGCATGCGGAATTTGCATAGCGTAACTCCGCCCACAGCGTGGGTATAAAAGGAAATACGCTGGCAACATTGCATTATGTTTACCTGCTGAGGAGCCAAGACTGAACTCCCGGCCGTTCCAGCGGTACAGCGGAAGTGCCAGAGGGACGTTACGTCTCCGTTCCCTCCTCAGGGAACGAGGGTTACATATGGCTACACATATGACCCGCGAGGGGATGCATATGGAGAACTCTGGGGTAACCAGCCAAAGGTGGAAGTATTTTACCCCCATGGGAGGCAAGGGCTTGCCGAGGGAATACACATGCTCGGAGAGGCTTACAGTGGAAATACACATGTGGGGGTTGCCCATAGGGGGAACCATGCACACGGTGGTACCTAGCCCTAGTGGGCAGACGCACTGGTGTCGGCATCGACAGTGCTGGAGGACCTCAGGGTTTCAGGGAAACTACCTGAGGAAAATATTGCA